>JABUQX010011986.1:2500-5000 GCA_015478945.1 Trachelipus rathkii | reverse complement strand
AGTATTCCTTTCCTACCACTAACAGAAATGGCTTGGGGAATGTTCAGTTGAATTCAAACCTTTGGTTTACAATCTCTTGAATGGTGACTTTTGTTTTAATTAGTATTATTATTATTATTATTATTATTATTATTATTATTATTATTATTATTATTATTATTATTATTAATATTATTATTATTATTATTATTATTATTATTATTATTATTATTATTATTATTATTATTATTATTATTATTATTATTATTATTATTATTATTATTATTATTATTATTATTATTATTATTATTATTATTATTATATTATTAATTATTATTATTATTATATATACATATCGATATATTTATTATTATTATTAAATATATTATTATTATTATTTATTATTTTATATATATTATTATATATTAATTATATTAAATATATATTATTATTATTATTATTATATATTATTATTATATATTATTATTCATATTATTATTATATATATATATATATATTATATTATATATATTATTATTATTATTATATATTATTATTATAATGATTATTTTTATAATTCGTAAACTACACAATTTTATTTTTATTATTATATTATTATTATATGAATATTATATAAAATTATTATTATTACTAATTTTTTATAGATTAAATAGATAAAGTTTAAATATTATTATTTAAACAAGAGATTTTATTATATATTAATTGTTATTATTCAGAGCTCAAAGGACACAAGACTGTATTTCGATTAGTAGCCCTATTTCAAATACTTGGAAAATTACAACCTGTCTTATATAATTTATTGGTATATTGAAATTGTAAAATATTGAACTATATAATATAAAACTGTATGTGTATCTATGATACTAAAATGATTAATTTGTAATTTTTCTATTCTGAATAAAAGAAAATTGAAATTGAATTATTAATATTATTATTATTATTATTATTATTATTATTATTATTATTATTATTATTATTATTATTATTATTATTATTATTATTATTATTATTATTATTATTATTATTTTATTATTATTATTATTATTATTATTATTATTATTATTATTATTATTATTATTATTATTATTATTATTATTGGGGCATAAAGGACACAACATTGTGTTGCAATTAGTAGCCCCCTTTCAGAAATTGTATTACATTAAATGTTGTACTATAATATATACAACTAAATATTACAACTGTATGTTAAAATAAATAATGTATATTGTTCATTTTCCAAATAAATTGTTTCTGATTATTATTATTGTTTTGATTATTATTATTATTATTATTATTATTATTATTATTATTATTATTATTATTATTATTATTATTATTATTATTATTATTATTATTATTATTATTATTATTATTATTATTATTATTATTATTATTATTATTATTAAATGTGACAAGGGCTTTTTGTTGTTCCAGGTTTCTTTGCAAAATGTAGTATGTAGAATTCCAGCGAGTTGGAACATCTTGAATTAATTTGTGTTTCGGCAAACCTAACTTGTCTTGCAAATCTTCCAATTTGCTTACAGCTACGGCAGAATGATTAAAAGTATGACAATATTTTCTATTAACTGTGATTAAAGCATGGTAATGCCTCCAAGTTGCAATTCCTGATTCCAGCTACCATATTTGCTCCAGAATCTCTCAGTACTAAGAATATCTTATCACTTGTCAACTTATACTGTTCAAGAACATTGTTTATCTGTTCACTGATTCGTGTAGCTGTGTGAGAACCTTCAAAGGGAACAATTCGCAAAACAGCTCTTTCTTGCTGTAAATCATTCTTCAACCAGTGGGCAGTTACACTTAAAAAAGGAGAATTGTTTGTAGTTGCTGTCTAAATATCGGCGGTTAAAGAAATACATTTGACATGTTAATAGCTTTCTGAATTTTTGACTGAACTTTTTGAAATATATCAGGGATGATATTTTCAGAAAAATATTTTCTGCTGAAAATATTGTAATTAGGAACAATTTTTTTTAGTAATCTTTGAAATCCTAAATCGGACACAACATAATATGGCTGTATACACACACACACACACACACATCATTTCACCAATCAAATAATGAACTTCTTTGGATCGTTGATCATTTATATCCCACAATTTTTTCTTCTCTATTAATTGAGTTAAAGTAACTTGTCTTTGCATATGAGTTTCCATTGTTATTGATTAGCATCCAGCTTCTTTGGTTTCAGAAATTTCTCTTTTCATCTTTTCAGTTCCTTTAAAAAGTTTTCATGATGATAACTTTTGAGATGATTTATCATGTTTGTGGTGTTAAAAGTTTTAGCATTTTTTCCACCTCTGGATATAGAAGCTTGGCATAAATTGCACTTTGAAAACTTCTCTTTTTTATCTTTGTTAGATATCAGATAGAACTATAAACAGAGTTGGACTGAGAGCTGACCCCTGTGGAACACCCCTTGTTACAGAAATTGGTGAAGATTGAGCACCAGCAACAGAGACTGTAAATTGTTGTTG
>JABUQX010011985.1:37500-59119 GCA_015478945.1 Trachelipus rathkii | reverse complement strand
CACCTAAATACGTAGATCCACACTAATAAAGGACTGTGGTAACTAAACTTTAAAATTTGCTATATCATTATATAGGCGCTCCCCCCACCTATATAATATATATATATATAATATATATATATATTAGTACCCTAATAATAAAATTAATAAAGATAAGATTGATATAACTCACATTACAGCAGCCAAAGTGCACATGTTTGCAGGAACTTCGTCTTAATTTCAATCGCGATATCCCTTACAACCAGCGAATAATATAAGATTATGCTCACTATAAAACACTACTTTATAGAATAGAGTTGAGCAGTGAGAAAATACTGATCATTCATACAATAATCTAAGTCCTACCTATTTACTCATGTCCCAATATCATTCAAAACTAGACTTCATGCTAGTGGCATCACGATTAACATACCTTAATCTATCCGACTTTAAAGTAGAAGTTTTAACTAAGGTACGTACTAGTGACCAATACTACAATACCTTAAATGTAAATCATCCGCACTCATGAGCCTCAATTAGTTTAAAAACCTACCATATTCATCACGCTGGCTAGTTATGAAATCTGAGAAGCGTATGGTGGCTCATTCTTTCATTATATGGACCAAACAGCTATCTATACACTTATCTTACACCTCGATAAAGCGGTTTCCACGACCTAATCTATAGCTTTAGCCTTTAATTTCTTCCAGCAGAGTGTTATTACATCAAACAGTGACCGAGAAAGCTTTGAGCTATACCCACGATCTCAATCAGGTAGGATATATACTTTCGGCAACCCATGGTGGTCCCAAAGTGTGCAACTAATTTACCTAGGAAGATTAGTAAATGTAAAACAATACTCTATATCATAGTGAGTAAAAATACAAAAAGGACACGCGACTCACCCCAAATAATGATTATTTGAAAAGCAGCGCGGCGAAATCACTGAGTCGTGAGAATTAAATCGTGAGCCAAATCACATAACACACACATACAATCACACTACCTACTGAGAAACTTTTGCATTGCCGTTAAACATACATACATACATACATACATACATACATACATAGCCATACATACAACATACAACACCTATCTACAACTATCTTTAGTGGTGAGAAAAGCATCTACATACACAGACAATAACTATACATCTATCACCTACATCTCATTCATATCATACACAATTTACTCAGCGAGTGAATTATTATTGGCCTGTATTATACTGATACCGATCTCTGTTAATGCATATGTATGCAGATTAGCATTTAAGGTATTACTAATATAGTAGTTTTGCTACCGTTATTATCACTCTGAAGCTCTTTCCAGTCATATCCGTACATGAACAATTTATTATTCAAAAAATTATAGACTATTATAATAACATCAGCACCACCATATATATATAATATATAATATAGTATAATAATATATATGAAGCGAACTGTGTTCGAACAAGCAGAAGAAGAGTAGTTTTTCTTCATAATAAGTATATTGCGTATATCTAAGCTCAGACAATTATAACGAAATTTGCTAAGATCAACAAACTGCACAAGTGAGAGAACCGATTCTAACAGTCTTCAAAAGACAAGACATCCAACGAGAACTTGATAAAAGTGCGTAACACCTAGAACGCTGACTATCACTGTCATTGAAAAAAATCTAATTACTCGAGACACCAGATCACTCATATCAGCAATTGTCTCTAATGCTGGAATCTGATAGACTTTATTATGAGGATCGAGTTCTGTGTAGAAATACCTTATACTGTGTTCTGAAATCAGATCTGAGTTTTAAGATCCCATCTGCGAGGACGTTCGTGTTGCGGATGACCACTCGTCCTACTAAGCGCTTGAGAAAGAGTATGTCAAATATATTGGCGTAACATTATCTCCCATAAAAGATCACAATTAGTAAGCTTTCCTGATTTAAGTACACATTATCTACTAAGGCTTTATTCGTATGAATAAAGTAGGCAAAGAGAGAGAATCGAGCTTTAAGAGTACAGCCTTCTTCTAAGATAAATCTGACACGAAGTCATGATAACAGATTTGCTAGGAAGATTTTTAACTTGATCATAGCCCCCTTTCTGATATTTCGCAAAAAAAATAAATATGTAAATGCAGAACAGGAAAATAGTAGACCAGACGCGAGAGTTGCACACCCATTGTTTTAGAGAGCAGCTCCTGGCTGTCAATTGTAGTTCAATCGGAGCAAGCGCTAGTCGCACAAACACCTATGTGAGATGAACTCTATCTTGCGGTCTTTTCGCGTCGTCTTGATTATCGTCAATTCTGATTCTCATATCCATTCCTGTGAAACAAAGGTCTGACGGACAGCAATAGAGAACAATGGTTACATTCCTTCCAGCATGCCACACGCGCCACTATGTACACTATAGAGCTACCATCTGGCCTAGAACTATGCGCAGTAAAATTGTTTCGCGCTCTACATATCAATGCAAAAAACTAACAGCACTAGAATGTGTTCTGCGACGCACCACGCATTCCTACACTGCAAAGAAAGAAACTTTCCGCACAAGTGAACATCTGAGCTGTTCCTAACTAAGAACAGATATTTCGCGAATTGTATTCATCTGAATTCTTTGCTACCGCTACCGTATGTCGAGAATAACACGTATAAAACTAACAAGTAATAACATTCTAATCTGGAGCGCAATCGTACCCTCAGAATCCTTAACTATCATCTTCGTAGTTGATGACCTGGCGCAAAATCATAGTAGCGGTAGTCCCGCTTAAAAAGAGTGCTCAGTCTCGCTAATAAGTACTCTGAGAAATAAGACACACACACTTCAAGACATCTAGACTACTCGGTGATGAGACAGCTAGCAATGGGAACTGCGAGTTTTTTTAAATCCTCAATTGGCTTCGTCCACCTTCTTACAAACTATACCAGAACTAACACAATATCACAAACAATATATACTTAATCTAACTCTAGGTCTAAAAGAAGGTCGAGCTCGAAAAAAATCCTAGTCCACCTGTCATGATTTAAATAAGTACACCACTCGGCGTATATACATATTTCTATTATAGTAATGCTCTAAGCTCTCTCTATGCGAATGTTTTACTACCTATATCTAATCAAATCACGAGATTTACTATATAATAACATCTAGATGACCTAACCTAACAATATACATCACCCCACCTATAAACTCCAATCCTGATATCGAAGTCTGTGATACTTGGTCATGCATAGTATATAATATATATATATTATATTAGGTCAGTAGCCTCCACAAACTACTACTACATACCGTTAGATATATCCGCATTCAAAAACTAAGGCGATCCGTTCTCCTATCTGAGTAGCCTATTCCTGATCGCCCCCCAGTGAGCTTTAGAAGTTGAATCCGATGTGATGACACTCTCTTCGATAAGGAAAACTATCTTGCGCAAAGTGTTATCTATTATTCGAGCTATTCAAGACTCACTCACCAATAACCATCTCTGCTCATATAACACCTGAGATTCTGCTGAGAACACTATACCTATTTATCATATACCCTTATATTAGGCCAAATTGCAATAATCAGGTTTATAAACATCCCTTTCAAAAGTGCTGACGTTTCTTATGACGTAAGAGTATATATATTCGGCTTTATGGTGATATTTCACTCATCACTGCTCAGTTGTATGAACCTCGCATCACTCACTATATATCTTATATAACACACTCAGAACTATCCACGTGCCTGTTTAATATAGAGTATTATTTCTATACTTCATTCCGCGTTCACGTGGATATTTTTATATCTATCTTGTTTTACCGACGGCTTACTAAAAACAGGGGACAGGTGTGGATGTCTGATCTGCCATCATTTCACCTGACTTTAAACCTCTACTATTTTATTTAAGCTTCAATTTTTATCAGGTGCAATAAATTAATGGCTATAATATTGCCCTTTCTCGAATTCCGAATTCTAATCCTAACCAAGATCACTCTTAATATTTATTTATGTATCAGATGAGAAATGAGTCATATGACTATGATGTATATTTAATTACATGACTACGAAATGTATTATTTCGGTATTAGCTATAGAACAGTATGCTATTAAGCATAGTACGAATTGATTCAAACTTAAGAAATTAATATAAGTACGTAAGACATTATGTGATTAGTACTTTACCTCTTCACTCAGACAGAATAGACGCTTTAGCTACGAACGTGAATAATTAGAACGCCTTTGCCATTATATGTACCACCCTTAAACACATCTAGCAAAATTTCGCCTGTCGAGCACATATGACCCCGATAATCTGGTTCACCTATCTTTCATATTGAATTTCACACTTTAACTGAATACCCTATCCGCCGTGTACTGATTCATTTTTCCTACTTTAATGGTCCATAAATACTATAAATAAGTGTTAACGCAGAGATCTTATTTCGAATCCTCCCACTTTCACATTATATATATAATAGTAAGTTAGTTCTCTGTCTCCAGAAATGAATATGTTATTTACAACATTATAGATATTGTTATAATAATAATTTAATAGTATATAAGAGCCATTTAATGTATAAGTAGACTATCATCTTTTAGTTAAGCTTGTATTTATTTTGACTGAATATCATCGCAATCCAAATTTTCCACTGCAATAGTAGTAAATATATAAGCGAAATATTGAAGCTACCCTTTTCAGATAGTCGCGAAGTGATATTAATGAACTATCAATAACAATTACGGTCTTAGTGCATTCTGATAATCTCCGACTGAAGTATTTCGCCAAAAACAAGGAAGTAAAATTGATCTAAACTACGACGTAAATAAGAAATCAAAAAAAAAAAACTTGAAATAAAGAGAGAAAATATGTTCTGATACTCCTGTTCTTCTTTTTAAGTGAAGCTAAGCAAAAACAAGAATTATAATGAGAAAAATTGCCATAAAAGATTAAAATTAATATCGAAGACAATATAAACCCTATCTAAGCAATGATAATTTCCATTTAATTTAAATTACCAACATTTGGTCTTTGCTTTACCTTTAATTAGAATTTTAACCATTTTAGGAGGAAGGGAAATAAAACCAAGAAATTAAGACATATAAAAATATAATCGAATATAAAACTAATATACATGAAAAATTTTCTTTCCTCTGTATGATACTCTAAACATATATTTCACAAAAACATGAATCCATGCTTATGCTGCTCAAGGGAACAATAACGACATTCAATAAGGTAAATTCTGGTACAATACAAAATATTCAATATAATCTACTACATAAATTTAACACATCAAATAAGATGAAAGCACTACTGTGAAATAAGTTTTTTTTTATAATTATTATTCGAAGAGGAATATCGATATTAAAATATACACTAAAGATAGAAAACCAAATATCAGTATAAATAGTAAATAATATGCATAACTGAATGATTTTGAAATTTAAATTAGGTAAAATCTGTTAATTGAGAAAAGCTATCAATATTTTCAATAAATAACAAACTACGAGCATTTATAGTATTAAAAGAAAATATAAAGTTTTACATCACATAGAATTAATTAATCAAAAACTAAGTATATTAATTTATGGAATGATTATTTAATTGGAAAGTAATTATTTCAACAAATTTAATAGACAGAATTAAACTTATATTGAAATTAAAATATCATATCTATTACTGTATATGAGATGGATTTTAGGGAGAATTAGTAGATCTTAATAATAGATGGATTAAATATAAAGTTATATAAAATATATTAATTAATTATATGAATACATAGCCAACAAACAATAAAAACCAATAGCGCCCTGAAATTAAAATTTAGAAATTATTTCAAATTTTATAATTTTTATTAATTATTAGTTTTAAACATATTATCAAAAATAGTTAGTTTATATAAAGTAATATTTATTTATACTAAAAATAAAATAAAAATAGTATATAAATACATATATAAATATATCTAATAAAATTGCATATAATATTTAACAATAATATAACATAAATATAGTATTTAAGTAAAATTAATGAGGAAAATAGCGAGCTACTTCACTCACAAATGAAAACTCAGAATAACTAAAGTATTAAAAAGGAGTTATATATACAGTAGAGTGAGTAAATATAAAGTCATGCAAAAATACTACATCAGGTATCACATGATGTACGGAATTTTACTCCAGAGTTTTCAATATATAGTATAGTTATATAAGTTAAATGCCATTTTATTGAGATCAACAGATTAAAATATTTCAAGGTACACTTCAGTAATGGGGGGAAATATGCTAGAATAAAATAGCGAGCTAAACATCGACTATCTTTTTATATGAGTTGGAAGGAATTACTATAACCAGCTTACCTTATACACTAATTTCATTTGGTTAGTAACCTGGTTATTTAATATGACTTACCATAAATAAAAAGTTTATTAGAATATAATAATTGGTGAACAATACAACCGATATACATACTGTTTTAACTTCCTCTCATTAATGGTGGAACAAGTCATCAGCTAAGTAAAATCGAGCCTGTATTTCGATCCATGCTCACAAATCCGCTTTCTGTTATTCTTTATTTAAGGATTCAGCATGCATGGGCTCAATAGGGGTCACAGTTTCTCTATAGCTAACACAGCATCACTACATCACTAAATGTCTCAACTTTATAAAGAGCCAGTTTTAACAACCAATTCTTTAATATACATCAACTAGCTAGACTCTTGTTTATTTTCAAATAATTTACCTATATTATTGATTTTCCCCCTAATATTCACCATATCACCATTATAACTCCAGTACTATTAATATATAAGTCACTCAGTACCTTAATTGGATCCAACCCTCGTCTTTAGATTACCATTATTAACTAGCCAACTAGCACAATGAAACAAATGTTATTTATTTTTACCTAGTGTCATTTTTTACTGAAGAAGAAAAATCAAAGACTGAGTATATTATATCATCATATTAAACGAGTATTATCATTATATATATATATCTAATGATTATTTGTTTTTTATATTAAGTAGTCTTCTTATAAATACAAGGCGCGATGATTAGAAAATTAATATAACAAAAAAAAACTAAAATGTCTAATTAATAAACACGTCTTAAAAATTAAATACTTAGGGTAGAAAATATAAACTACAATTTACATTATGCTTAGCTGTCCAATAAATTAACGCCAACACACAATGAGTAAATCGTCCACTATTATTATTTAATAAGCAGCCCACATTTCCATGTGTATACTCCAAGTGTACCCATATCACTCTACCGTAAATACCATATAATGGTTGACCGTCAGGGGTTTGCCCCATTCCGAATTCAACTTACATTAACTACTTGCGATTAAATTATCTCCTTATCATTTCTAAAATCATTCTCTTTCACATATACTCAGGTAAATATATATATATCTTTTATTGCGTGTGAATGCTCACTCACACTTCATGACTATTATATTTCTTACGAACTAACTTTAATTTTCACTTTACAAATTATTTATACCTATTTATATATATTATATAAATATTTAACACAGTTGAGAGATAAATTCTCTTGTTAAATATCTACTCATTTACGAAAACAAATTATCAAACATTCGTACTACTACCTTAAAGATTTGTTTTTATTTCTTTATCATTATTTAATCGTTATGATTAATGAATAATAATAATTTATAAAACTAAAAACTATATATCAATATCTTAAAAGACATTTATTAAGAGAGCATAATGAAGCTAGAACTTGCATATATTAATATAATTATTACCTATAAATATAATATATATATATATATATATTATATATATTATCTATATATATTTATATATATATATGATATATATTAATATTATATATATATATTATATATTAATATATAAGTATATATATATATATATTATTAATATATATTATATAATTATATATATATATATATTTTATATATAATTATATATATATACCTATATATATATATATTATAATACTATATATACATACTAATATATAATATTTATAAACTTAATAACATTACCTTTTAAACTTGAACTTTAATATATACCCTTTCAAGGGTAACATAGGACTTACGCGAAATCGTAATCATTATTTAAGTCGAGGCTATCCACAAACAGCGCCATCCTAACGTTTATACGCAGTCACGTTTAATTCTGCCCAGAAGATAAAACCCAACCTGCACGCGGAGGATGAATACCAGTACTAGTCCTCACTTCTAATTAGCTAATGAAGTAAAGTCGGCGAGTCAAACACCATCTTATCAATCAGTACCATAAGGCTGTTCATATATATTAATATAAATTATATAATATATATAATATATAAATAATATATATATATATATATCTATATATTATATAAATTATTATATATAATATATATATATATATAGTAATATTAATATATATATATATAATATATAAGTATAATATATATATATATATATATATATAATATATATATATATAAGATAAATTATAAATATATATATATATATACTATATAATAAAATATATATTAATATATAATATAATATATAATGTAATATATATATATTAATGATCGACAAGAAATTCGATAATAGAACTTTAGTCTTAACACACAAAATAACCATTATTAAATAAATATATTAATAATAATAATTTTCAAAAACCTGGAAGAGAGTTACAATACATTATATAAGTAAAAAAACAACAACATAGTTCTTCATATATCTGAACAGTAACCGTTGAAGCTACAGATCTTAAAATACCTTATAGAGGTTATATATAATATACATACACTTTTCTATCTTAATTATAACAAATTATCTACTTCCACTCTATATATACAGAATGATTTTGTTAGTAATAATATTATACAATCTACATCACTTTATACAAACACTAGTATAATATCTTAATATATACAACTAACTATAAGTCATATTATATATTAATATATAATTTAATATATATAATTATATATATATATATATATATATATATATATATATATATATAATAATAAATTAATATATTAATAATAATATATATTATAATATATATATATATATTATAAGTAATATATATATATTATATTAATATAATATATAGTACTATATATTAATAATATTAATAATAATCATATATATATATATATATATATATAATAAATTAATTTAATATAAATATATAATAATAATTAATAGAAATATTATAATATAATATATATTATATATATACATTAAAATTTATAATAAAATGCTGTGATAATTTCAGTTATAATTCCACCTACCAATAAATCAGGGAAAAAAATATTTATATTTTACAATATAACACACGGAATCCCGCACATCATTATAACTAACGAACAGAGTCACTGCGAGAAAAGAGACAATACTAACCAAGGATACAATGTAAACCCGAGAATATACAGTTACTGAATTATATCAATTACAAAGGTACATACATATAACGAGTTAATAGCATAAACACATTACCTTAAGGCAGTCAAATGAGAGACAACAATACCATTTAAAGCCTCGTTTCAAGACAAATTAGTAGAAGTTAAAGACATCTCATACATACACAAACAATAATATCTTAATAACGTCATCACATCGCGAGAACAAACCAGACAAATCACATTTTACATATTTCATGCTTAGAATACATTCTGCTAACAATAGATGAATAAAGAAAAACACACTGTGATAGACTATGAAAAGTGAGCTAAAGAAAATAAATAGATAATAATTAATATTTGCAAAACGAGATAATATCAAAAATCGAACAGTAAATGAGCATATTGATGAATCTATTCTATGCACAAATCGCGATTATATTTTATTAATATAAAAACTAAGGTCTAAACTCAAGGATATAGACTGTCCTCCATGTAACTAGACATGAGAACGAAAAATATTATATCAATCTGATATTATACATTATATTAATAAAATGATAGAAATAAATTTATTATACAAATATTAAGAAAATACAGCTGTCGTCAGCATTATAAATAATAATAAATTATATAGTATATTAAATCAAAATTTTTCGTTTATTCATTATTGATTGCGTTTTAAGTAGTAATTTTGTTCTTGAGAAAAACCATGGGCATGCGATAACTCATAGTGTATTACATGAGATCAGTAAAGGCGAGATAGACAATAACACATTATATAGAGAAAGTTGCGCAACTATTCTATGAGAGAGACATCTTAATGGACACAACATCTAACACAGAAACACAAAAATTAATAAAGGCTCATTCTTTATGTAAAAAAATTAATTTTTTCTAAATTCCATTGGAAGATAATATGATTGTTGCGATAGCACTCAGAGTATCTATAAGCTGGATGCAAGGGTTTTCTCTCGTGAGATCGAGAAATGAGCGAATACGATGAGGCCTTCAGGCGACCATTTTTTTGTAAATCCATGAATCAACCTTCCAAGAGCCTCCAATGGGTCAGGTACTCAATACTTCTCCCGAGCTACCTAACTATTGATCATACCAACATCATGTCGACCAGAATATTAACCCAATATAAGTTGTATGATATCTTATCTCTTACGCTCTTGTCTCAACTCTATACTACAAAATATGCTGTAGCTATTTTGTAAATAGCATATCACGCAGTAACACACGATTTTTCTACTGTAGTGACTTTGCTATCAGCCCCACGGCATGCCAAGATACTATTCTTATAGAAATTATTTTCTGCAATAAACGCTCTAAATCCAAAACCATAGAAGGATAATTGATGAGAGAGAGGACTCACTGCTTCTCAGGCAAGGTCCTGCGTTTCAGGCGCAAAGTAAGAAAAAATATAAGAACATACGAAAAACAACCGACACGATCATCTCTACATATAGAAAAAAAAACATATATATATATATTACACAGAATCTATCATTAACACTTTCTCCACAAAATGATTCTAATATCCAAAATCTAAACACACAGACACACATTATATACAATGAGTGTAGATTTATAATTTTTACCAATATTTGCGACATAAGACATAAATAAACATCAATAGACTAAAACAAATTCATAAGACACACATAAATATTATACATATCAACCAATATATCAAATATAAACATAATGACAGAGAAATATAGTAAAATATCTCTCCATTATAATAGGCCCTATATAAGTAAAAAATCATACTAACAAATGCAAAGAAAAAAATAACACAATTTAGCTCACCTAGATATGAGAAAACCTATATCAAGAACAATATAATTATAATTTTGAATTTGAGCGGAACTTAAAGAACCTCTATTATTCGTATTAAATATTATTCTTAGAAAGTGTCTTTAGACGAGTATATTAATAGTAGAGTATTATATTAAAATAAGAGACTACATAAGCAATAAGACAGCCAATATTTAACATCAATCAAATATCGCTTAACTATTATATATATATCTTAGATAAAAAATTGCATCCTCACCATTATCTCAAAGTTAAATAAAATATCAATTATATATATATAATATAAGAGATTATAACCAAATTAATATGTAGTTATAGATAAATAGGAGATATACAACTTATTTATGAAAATAACAAGAAATACGAAATTACAAATGATTATATTTCAGGTCAAAGCAATCCATATATATAATATAATATATTATTTAATATAAATATATATATTAATTAATATATATATATATATTATATATTGATATATATAATATATATATATATTATATAAATATATATTATAATATATATATAATATATTAGCTATTATATATATATAATAAATATATATATAATATATATAATAATCTATATATATTTATTATAATATAATATATATATATATATTATAATATATATATATATATTATATATTTCTTTCTTAACCTATACTCTTTCCTCCGAGAGTAAACTGAGGAAGTAAGGTGCGCTAATCACACACAATCTGAGGAATCTAAAGAAAAGCTAAGTATAGAGAATATTATACACAAGTCGAAAAAGAAGCCCAGCACTTACCTATGAACTAAATATCTTTCTACCATTAAATAGTATGAAAATTTTCGTCACAGACAGAAAAATCCATCCTCGTCTATGAGCTTCTAGGGACCGCGACGGACCCTCATCATAGTGAGTAAATACTGAGTTACATGTAAAGTAGTTATCTCCCTTGGCCAAATATATGGGCCACGAATTCATGTCACCCACCCATAACTAAAAACCTCCATACGCCATTCTCGTCCTACAATGCACCTTTATATCTCCCCCCCTATATATGATAGCCTCTGCCCAAAACTCACATTTTACTCTCCTTCCAGTATACTCGGTCACCGACTCGAGAACCAAACTTCTCTATTCGTGATCTCTATCACAGCCGTCTATTCTCCAACATCACATTATTATATATAATAATATATTATACACTAACCACTAATACATTACCGCATTAAAGCCAACCGACTATCTTCATCCTAGTTCTCATCATGATCAAAATCTATGCTCACATACTTTCATTATTCTCTCATTTACCCCTTTCTGTCTAATCTAACACCTATGATAAGACTCTCTATTAAATAATCGAAACTATTCATATCACATCAATGAGATTTCATCTCCAGAAACACCCCTTGAATCTTAAGATCTCCTAAAAACGAGTACCAAGATAACACAGAACATTACCATTTGAACTTTGACAGTATCTACGTACTAATAATTATATTATTTTTTCTATATCTTATTTTTTCTCTACTATCTTCTATATTCGAGAGAGAGACATCTAGGGTAACAGCGATTATGACCCTCATGAAAAGGACCCTTAGGCACAACCTCGACAAAAGACTATTGGTAGGCAACTTTGAGCATATAACAACACAAAAACTGTGAGTTAATTGCGTATGTTGTTGTTTGTTGTTCGATTCATACTTGCTTTGCTCGTTGTGCGCTTGAGCTAGTTGAAACTTTGCGTGCTCATTCACTTCTTCTTCTTCTCTTTCTTCTTCTTCTGCATCTATCGATGCCCGGGTTTCGGTTCTCGAAACTGACTATTCTCTCTTCTATAACTATTTCTACACTTCTCATGCATCACTTCTCTTCTTCTTCTTCTTCTCTTCTTGCTTATCTTCTCTTCTTCTTGCCCTTCTACCTTGCCTCCATCTTCCATTCTAACCATAAAACTACTCATCTCACTGCGAGTTCTGACTGCCTCCTCTCACTTCCTACCTCATACTGTCCAGGTCAAATACCTACATCTTAACCTGAGCGTTCTATGTACTTCAAACCCCTATATTATTACCATTGACACCACTTGACACCTTCAGATCTCTGCACTATAACCTAATCTCTTAGGCACTAAATGACTCTCTTCAGATTCGCCATCGAGCAGAACACAAATATTAGCGCATAAAGTAGGGCGAGATCGCACTCACCAACTTCGATAACTCGCAATACATTCATGTAACACCACGAATCGATCCCGGCCATCACAATTCAACTTCGATCCTTGTCATCATACCCATCCCAGTTAATACACCAAATGAATTAACCGAGACGGGTTAGATGCGAGTACACAACACGAACTACGCGGAGGCGAGAGAGTATCCTAAAAAACCAATTCACCATGGTCCGAACAACATAAACATCTAGAACAACACCATCGACCATAACTATACTTATAGTACAACATACTTATTGAGCATCTCCCATTCAAAAGCCGAGCCCCAAACAATGCAAAAAAATATACCACAATGAGCCTATGTACCATTCATAATATTTTGCCGCGTAAGTTTTAACATTCTTCCTCATGGAGCAGAGATTCGACATGGACATACCATTAAAACCGAATATATATATATCATCTTCTCCCAAATTCATAGATGATCTATCTCAATCTACAGTTTATCATATGTGAGAGAGGATTATGATCCATACATTCCAAAACCGCGTAACTCCGTTACACACACCTTATTCGCTTTGACACCAGAAATAAGCAGATCCTTCATCATCTCGAGCGCACTCTTCGACGCGAGATGCTAACACCATTTAAACCTTCCCTATAACACTACAAAGAGAGCGAGCGATTCTAAAAGTTTTTACCACTTTCCTTTTATCCGTAAACCTTCTAATAATCAAGGTGCTATCTAGATTAACTGTTAAGATCACAAATAAGCTGCTCCCTAGGCATCCACATTATTACTCGCGAGAGCGTCAAAAGAACTTCACGCGCATCAAAACTTATTAATATTACCTAACAAACAATATCTCATATCTATATCAATACTTATCGCCCTCCGCTCTTTCTGACCATTCTTTTAAACAGTAAAACATCCCTGCAGAGATTTTACCATTCTTTACAACCACTCCGCCTACCCATATAATCCCTGGATATCATCCTTACTAACCTCAACCCAGACACTAGTACAGCCGTTCTTGTTAGAGCGAATGCAACACATACCACTACACATCACTATTCACCTCCTCACTTATCTACATCTTCAAAAAGAAAGCACTAGACCCGAAGAAGAAAAAATTGGAATATATAGAATATTCAGCTAAGAATAGGGCATAAACTCACAAATATCATATTATAAATGAACCTATATATAAGACATTGAGAGAGAGGTATATATATATACATTAATATATAACGACCAATACGACTAATAATAAAAAATATAATTATTAGATAAATATTATATACTATAATTCTTTTAAGAATACAATAGAAGTGTATATATACTATATAAGTATACCAAATATGTAGTATATATACCTATATCGAAGTGAAAAAAACAATTATTATATAGAAAAAAGTAAAGAAAGAAAATGACAAAAGTAGAAAACACTAAAAAAGTTATTATATATGAGATATAATTACAGAGACTTATATCAACTACAAATATATCGAAACCAGAAGCTAAATTTGTATTTATCTTATTTTATGATACCCCTAACGGAATAGCCAATTTTACTAATTACCTGGGCCTCAAATTAATAGATTACTAAAAACATTTATATATGAGAGGAGATCGAATAAAAATTCTACGACGAAGCGAATTTCGACGAGCGTAATAGTATATTGCTATAGAGATAAGATGGAGAAGATATATTTTGTATAAGGACTACAATACTGATTACGCATATACATGTAAACAATTGGATGAGCTGAAGAAAGAGTCCATAATGAAAGTGAGGAATATAATAGTTAATCTCACAAGATCTAAAATAAAATCAAATCTCTAAGAGTAGACACACGAGCTCGAGAGAGTCAGTCACAAAACAAAAATATCTCCAAGCGAGAGAGAGCTATCTCTTATAATATTCAAACGAAGAAAAGGGTAAATTTAGATACGATAAAAAATCTAACACTCTTAAAGGTAGAAATTGGTTACTGTGGTGACGAACTTATTACCATAATTGAGTAAATCTTTATACTTTATATTAAAATTAAAAAATACAAAACAGATATAGAAATTATAATATAAGGTAATATATAAACGTATAAACTATAAAAGTACATTTGATAAATGTAATATTATATATATATATGTTCATATAATCTAAAATAAGAATATAATATGGATAGCTAGCTACTAAATACGTTAAAATTAATTGAATCCTAAGTTATTTATAATAAATATAAAACGTAGACTATTAAGGTTTGTGCTCTGCATACACGTCTATCCATAAACGAGTCAAAAAATTAGTCACTTATCTTTGCTGAAACGCTTCCCGTCGTTCTCTATAATAAGAGCTAGTAATACAAAGATACAGCACTTTATAAACTATGTACACGACCCTATAATCTAACCTCTGAACCAAGCCTAATGGCCCACATACAAACTAACTTTGGAAATATGGCTTGAACGGCAATAACATATAATAACAACCAGACTGATAAAACTTAATACAGTCTAAATATCCTATAGAACCAAGAAATTACAAGTCTTATACTTTAGCCTCTATTCACTCGAATGCAAAGTCTAACAGTAAATGAAGAACATTAATAATCGAGAGATATTCTGTATCACATTATAAAAATCAGTTAGAAGATCTCCACACAGAATAGAGGTACCACGGAATTTATTTAATGTACTAAACCGTAGCCTGAATCAAATCTTCGAGCAAAATCATTAGGTATTTTCCATGATGATAAACTATCTTTTAAATGACATCAATATTTTTGTAAACAAAGTGTCCTTTCAAATATTCAATAACAGAGATGAGTGTCCCCTACGCATGACTTATATAGAGAGCAAACGAGAGAGAGTTATATATTTTCTTAACCACTGGCATTCACTTCTGCTTAGGTGTTGGTGCACTCTCACGGTGAGAACGGAAATTGTATGTGTTAATATAGTCTGGAACCATAAAAAATAATGTCTCGTCTATTCTGCAATATATAATACATATTATATTATATAATATATATATAATACATATAAATAAACGTATCAATATAATCTTAATATTATGTTAAATGGAATGGCTGTAATTATTTAAGCATAACTTACATATATATAATATAGATACACTTTAAGAGGGTGAGTTATTTCAACACCATCGCTATCAAAAATATAAAGATCCGAGTATGAACATCATTACCTCAAAGTGAAAGTCCGAACAGCTTGAATTATAAAAAACTATTGAAATTATTAAAGGATGATCGATTTGAAAGAACAAGGAGTTCAATCAATTATTTTGGGAGAGAGGTTCTACATTCCATGTATTAGAGTGAGTTAATTATATGCGTATCACGCCTTTTCGTTACTGAAATTATCTATATCCTCATTTCAGAGGCTATTAAAAGAGGAATCTGAGGTAATACGAGTCAACGAGCTGGAATAGCACGTACACCGATCTCAACCCCATCCAGAGCCATTTATTATGTTAAAATTTATCAAGATATTTTGATATATTTGCAGTTTTTATTATATTCCAAAGCCTCCTAACTTGATACTTACAAAACTTAGCGTATATTTAAGACCTGCTGCTATATATGTTTTGTGACTTTTAGTCTCAAACAACGTTACTTATGTTAAAATTATCAAGTTATCTTTGTATTTTGTGAATCCCATCATACATATTCTTGCTTTGCATTACATACAATGGAATTCACCTCCAAATGTCTGACAATAACATTCTATATTCTTTATACTTCAATTATTTTTACTTTATTATTGTTTTATGTTTTTATTGTTTATTTTCTTCCTAGTGATGTTTCTTAATCATTCCCTCATACCCTATTTACCAAATATATGGGATTACTTTTATTATGGGTATTACATTATTTCATCATGTTTTTTTTGAAAGTGTAAGGTACATAAATACTTATATATAACATTGTGCGTCATGGTATCATAGTAGAATATGGTGAAATACTATTCAAAGCAAAAATTGTAGTAATCAAAACCTCAAATATTGTAACATTTTCAGTGCTTCTACCTTAAAATTTTAGAATGTTAGAGAGAGAAACATAAGAGTTACGATAAATATCTTCTATTTGCATCAAAGTCAACAATAGAAAAAACTACTGAGGAACGAGCACCATGTACAACGTTCTTTATAATTCAGACTACTGGAACCCTGACTAGAGAAAAGTTTCAGAAATACTTTATCGAACTGGTTGTACAAAATTGTATTGGTCGTAACACTATTTTCACAAACTAGTATTACAAGGCCTCAATGGAGAAATGGTTGTTAAACTTGGGTTTTCTCCGGAAAGGAGTAGCTTCTAACATTCGTAAAGGAATGTTTATAGCTTCTAACATTCGTGAAGGAATATTTATACTACTTAAGATGAGTGCTGCCATTCCCCATAGAGTGAACTGTTTGAAGATTCTGAGTATATTTGGTACAAATTTCACAGTCCACAGCAATGGTAAAGATGATGAAGTAATTTCTTATTTTGAAGTAGAAAATGAAAGAGCAAAGAGTTGAAGAAAATCTGCCTAACATTGGCAGTGAGGAAGATGTGATAGTGAATTTGTGTTGGTTTGACGGTGTAAGAAACAGTAGGTAATTTGGGGATGAGATAATAAGTAAAGTGTAAAAATTAAAGAATGGCAAATCAGTAAGTATTGATGAATTACTGATAAAATGATCATTAATGAAGGTGAGATTGTGATTGACTGGATTTGGAAGTTGTGTAGCAAAACGTTTGTGGAAGTATTAATTCCTTAGGACTGGAAGAGAACAGTGATAGTACCCATGTATAATTTCAAGGAAGATAAGGGGAACTGTAGAAACCAAAGGGGAATTAATTTTTGATGTAGGGAAGTTATATGATGGTATTTTGGTTGAAAGAGGGCGTTGACTGTTGAAGAACAAAGTTCATTTAGGAGTGGTAGAGACGTGTAGATCAAATTTTTACATTGAAGCAAATGTGTGAGAAAATAAGAGAGAAGAGGGAACTGTATTTAGGTTTTATGAACTTGCAACAGGCGCGTGACAGGATTAATAGGGAAGCTCTGTGGCAGGTGTTAATGGCGTTGGTGGTAGGCTTTTGAATGGAATTAAAAGTATATATGTTGATATAGTGAAACGTGTAAGAATATATGGAGTGAAGAGCGAATGGTTTAATATTAATAGCGGCTATTTAATTTATTTATGGATGGGGTGATAAAAGAATTTAGGGTAGAATTGGCAGGGAAGGCGTTAGACTGATGGAAAATGATAGATAATGGAGGGTACGTTGCTTATTGCGTCGTGAATCTGAAGCAAGTTTAAGAAAATTGGTAGAGAGGTTTAGCAAGGTATGTAAAAAGGGGGGTCTGAAAGTGAAAGTAGATAAGAGCAAGATGTTGTGGTAGTAGGTGAGGAGAGCCCTAATTGTAAAATGTTCGATGGCAAACAACTGAACAAGTATCTGAGTTTAAATATTTAGGCTATGTGTTGGATGAAATGGAAATGGGAACGGATGATGCTGAGTGTAGCAGGAAAATGGGAAATGAGTGTAGTAGGAAAGTTGTGAGTAGCAGGAAGGTGGCTCGTGCAATATGATATTTGGTGAATGCAAAGGGACTTAGTCTTGAGTGTGATAGGTTATTGCAACAGAGTATATTGTTACCGGTGTTAATCTATAGTAGTGAAACTATGGTATAGAATAAGAGGTAGAGGTATAGATCTAAAGTGCAATCTGTTCAGATGGATAATCTTAGGGGGGCGTTAGGTGTGGTGTGAGAAAAATTGATAAAATTAGGAATGAAGGTATTAGGGTTGCATTGTGTGTTGAAAGGAGTAATTGAGAGAATAAATGAGTTTATTAAGGTGGTTTGGCAATTTGGAAAGGACGAATGATAATTGGTTGGTTAAGCAGTTGTATAGAGGTGAGATGTGTTGGGAATCGACCGGCTGGTGGATCAAAGGAAAAATAGATCGTGTCAGTAATAGAATGTCTGAAGGAAAGGAATGAGAGTTTAGTTCAAGTGAGTAGAATGGTGCATAATAGGTGTGGTTTTGTGAGGGGGCGTGGTTATGAGCCTGGCCCTAGGTATGAACCCCGATACTGATATGCTGTCACAGTGTGGGTCTATCGCGGTGTTGTGAAGCTCCAGGGTGATTTTGGTAGCGACTGTCTCGCGCTTAAGGGTATGAGGAGTCGAGTTGTTATGAGGTAAGGGGGGGGGGGGGCTTTCTTTGTCGACATAGGTCATACTCTTCTTCCTTACTATTGTTTTCGGTGCATGTTTGCGCATTATACTCTGAGTGTATTTTGAGCCGAAACGAGACTGATAGATAGATACATAGATTATTAAACCATTTCGTTCATTTGAAAAAGAGAGAAACTGTGTCCGTGAAATTTCAAACAAGAAAGTTGAATTGTGAGTGAGATTCAAAATATTTTCTTTTGTCTTTGTTCATTATTTTTCAATCACTTGTTAATGAATTAAAGGGTTTCGATGGGAAACAAATAAAAACACTTTTTTCATCATTATTATTGTTATTGTTGGAAATATAATAAGTATACTTTTTTTGCATTTTTTTCTGCCAGATTCTTCTTAATGGCAAGATGGAATACAATTCACCGATTTAAAAAAAATTGAAAGTAATTATTACTTCCATTATTATTATTATTATTATTATTATTATTATTATTATTATTATTATTATTATTATTATTATTATTATTATTATTATTATTATTATTATTATTATTATTATTATTTTTATATTTATTATTATTATTATTATTTATTATTTATTATTATTATTATTATTATTATTATTATTATTATTATTAATTATTATTATTATTATTATTATTATTATTATTATTATTATTATTATTATTATTATTATTATTATTATTATTATTATTATTATTATTATTATTAACCAATTTATAAAGTAATCCTCTCAGATCTTTTAACCCCACACTATATTATAAATCATTATTTCCGTTGCATGTCGGAAATTGTTTTTAAGCACTATTTCGATCATCACATGATCCTCTCTTTTCTTAAATCTCTTCATCATCTGAATTGCTTGTCTCACATTTCTAACATCTGTCTTAAACTTGTTTTCTTCAGGAAAGTTTATCTAGATGACTCCAAAAGTGTGTTTTATTAATAAAGCCGCCTCCAATTCTCTTATTGATAGTGGGACACATTGCAGCCACTTACCTCTCGCCCTCTCAAATGAGGCATCGCAGTTTCGTCCTCAAGGTTGATAATCTTTTATTCAGTTGTGGTAAATAAAAAATGGCACAAAATTCGATCGAGAAGGAAAGTTCAAACATTCACTTGACCGTAGGACTTGTCTTTTGACTGGCATTCGGCTAATCAATTTGATCAGCATCGCCTTAGGGTAGCTTAATGGTACGAAGAAGGTACTGGGATAACTTTTCCGTTCCTCCCTTTTTTTCCAATTGATGCTGATTAATATTCACTAAGAATTTTATTTGCGGTCTAACTTGCATTATCCTTGATCTGAACAGTATTTGCTTTTGAAATAGAATTTAATAATTTTGTTCACATTTTTTTTATCCAATCTTCCTTTTCTTTCGCCTTAAAAAACATTGCCGTATGTCGATATTGTATTTCTCATAAAGATTAATAGGCTTTTTCATTCTTTTCAGTTAATCAAGAAATATATATATATATATATATATATTGTCTAGAGACCAAATATACTAATATATAAATAATTATATACTATATATATATATATAATATATATATACTATATTATATATATATATATATAATATTATATATATATAATATATATATATATTATATAGTATATAATTATATATATATAGATATATATATATATATATAAACAGTGGCGCTCTAGAGACCAAATTTGAGGGCTACAAATCTAAAAATATGATGATAATAATAATAATAAGATTCATAATAATAATGATAATTTTCAATATTTTAAAGATTTGCAACCCCATAAATTAGCTCCTCTGAGAACCGCCTATATATATATAATAATATATATATATATATATATATTATATATATATATATATATATATATATATATATATATATATATATATATATATATTTTAATATATATATATTTTATTTTTATATATATATTTTGTTTATATAGATATATATATAATATTATATATATTAATATATAGTATATATATATATATATATAATATAATATATAGTATATATAATAATATATATATATATATATATA
>JABUQX010011985.1:0-30000 GCA_015478945.1 Trachelipus rathkii | reverse complement strand
ACCATGACCCCATAATAAGGATCAATACATCCCTGTGGGAATATATATATATATATATATATATATATATATCTATATATATATATAATATATATATTATATATATATTATATATATATATATATATATATATACATATATATTATTATATATATATATAATATTATATATATATATAATATATATATATATATATATATATATATATATATATATATTATATATATATCTTTCTTCTTTCTTCTTTCTTTCTTTCTTCCTCTATCTTCCTCTTTGCCCCAAGACTGGGGGTAAGGTGCGTGTCATGCATCGGAAAAGAAAAGCAGTAGAAGAATATGACAAAAGTCGAAAGGAAAGCCCAGCCTTACCGCCCCCTCTGTACCATTAATTAGTGAGAACTCGTCACAGAACAGAAAATCCACCCTAGAGCTTTATGGGGACCGCGACGGACCTCACTATGGTAAATCGTCAATGTAAGGGTTCATTCCCTGGCCCAGGTGGGCCACAACCATGGCCCCCATGCAAAAACACCGCCATTCACTCCTATTATTTGCACTATCTCGCCTCTGCCAAACTCACATTTCCTTCCTTCAGACATTTCGTTCACCGACTCAATCCACTTTCTCTTTCGGTCTCCCAGCCGGTCGGTTCCCAACACACTCGCCACTGTCACATATACATCCGCTTAACCAACCGACTACCTTCATACCTTTCCACATGACCAAACCATCTCAACATACTTTCATTTATTCTCTCATTTACCCCTTTCTTCACACCACACAACTCTCTAATATGTTCATTCCTCATTTTATCAATTCTTCTCACACCTAGCATGCCCCTAAGATTGTCCATCTGAACACATTGAACTTCTCACTACTATACATAATATTTCCCAGACCAAGTCTCACTACATACAATAACACAGGTAACCAAACATACCCTCATGTAGACCCTAGCGCACTCCAGACTTAGTCCCTTTACATTTCACCAAACGATTTAATTGCACCATCAACCTCCTGCCTATTACAACTTTCCTACTACACTCTGCATCGTCCGTTCCCTTCTCATCCAACATATACCCTAAATATTTAAACTCAGACACTTGTTCCAGCTGCTCACCATCTAACATAACTCCACACTGAGGACTGTCCTCACTTCACAACCATTAACCTACTCTTATCTACGTTTACTTCAAAACCCCTCCTTTTTACACACCCCTGCAAAATCTCTCTACCAATCCTTCTCAAACTCTCTTCAGATTCGCCACATCATACCAAATCATCCGAATAATAGGTTAGGGCCACCTCCACATTCTCCATCATTCTAAACACCATTTCCTGCCATCCCCACCTCGAATTCCTTTCATAACCCCATCCATATACAAATTGAATAACCAAGGAAGACATAACACCAACCCTGTCTCACTCCGATATAATCCTAAACCAATCACCATTTACACCATTTTTTCTTACCACACTTTTAATATCGTCATACACACATATTTTGATTCCAATTCAGAAGCCTTACCACCAACACCTATTATATCACTAACACCTGCCATAACGGTTCCCTATTAATCCTATCATACGCTGTTGCAAATCCATAAAACTTAAATAACAATTTATTCTTCTTCTTCCTCATTTCTCACATCATTTGTTTCAATGTAAAGATTTGATCCACCAATACAGCCTCTACCACTCCTAAACGCACCTTGTTTTTCACCAATCAGTCCTTCACACTCGACGCACTCTTTCGACCAAAATACCAGCATATTTATCTTCCCTACAAACAATCAATAAATTAATTCACCTTATCTCCCTTTCACTTATATAAGGGCTGTTACTGCTCTCCTCCAATCCCTCGGAACTATGCCCTCCATAAACGCTTTATTACACAACTTCCAAATCCAATCAATCACCATCTCGCCTCCGTTCTTGATCATTTCACCAGTAATTTCATCTATACCTGCAGATTTACCATTCTTCAACTTTTCTCACTCTACCCATTACCTCCTCCTTGCTAATGACCTCATCCCAAAATACCTATTCCTTCTTCACCATCAAACCCACACACATTCACTATCACCTCTTTATTACTGCTAATAATGTTATGCAGATTTTTTGAAGTGTTCTTTCCACACTCCCCTCACATCCCTTTCATCAGTTACAAAAGCACCATCCCTATTCATTATTCTAAGCAGATTCCCCTTATTCTCATTCTTAACCTTGCGCGCTTCCTTCCAGAAGAGCTTCCTATTCCCTTGTAAGTCCCCATTCATCCTCCTTCCAAACTGTTCATTTACCTCTTTTTTTTTCTCCTACGTATGCACCTTTTAGTATTTCTTTTTTCCTCCTTATATAATTCCAAGCATCTTTCTTTTGAGACTTCATCATTTGCTTTTAGTACATTCAACCATATATAAAATATGACTCCCTACACAGTGGTCCCAAGCAAACTGGGAAAAGAAAAAACTACGGGCAATACAAAAGGAACCACACCACCCCAAACACGATTATTTTTAAAGCAGCTGCGACGAGATCTCACCGAATTAATCGCCAAGCACGTAAACAATACTTTCAAACTTATACTTCGACTGTCAACTTCCCTTTCTTCAGTGTGGAAAGTTGCACAGAAAATATCTTGCCGCTCCAACAACTCTTCACTCACAGTCTTCCGTCATGGGCCTGATATAAATGATATAATCTCTGCTCCATCAGTTGTTGCAGATGCATTAGGTTATAGTTTTACTAGCCACTCGAGCTCTTCCCACCAGACTTTTCAACAGCGAAAGGAGAAGATCATACCTATAACCGTCTTTTTACACTTGCAGAGTATAAAACTGAACAGGCGAATGGCAAAGACGGTGCCCTTGGTCCAGACATATTTTCGTACATTATGCTCCGTCATATTCACCCATCTGCATCAACGTTCTTGCTGGATCTGTATAGCAGAATCTGGATCGAATCCTCTTTTTCATCTGTTTGGACTACAGCTTTTGTATGATCCAAAGTGGCGGACAACCAAAGGGAGTCAAACTTGCAAATTAATGGAGAAAATAGTTTCAGGCCACTTTCTCCCGGTTCTGGAGAGTCTCCATGCTTTTTCAAACTTCCAGTTTGGTTTCCACAAAAATCTTTCGACCGCGGATTCCTTGATAAAACTGGACCATGACACCCGGAAAGCCTTCTCAACTGGTGGGATGGTTCTTGGTGTCTTTTTTGACTTTGAAAAAGCTTATGAGACAACGTGGAGAACTGAGGTTCTCCTTAACCCTCACTCGCTCGGTTTCCGAGGACAGCTCTCTCTCTTTATTAAATGCCTTCTGTCAGACAGATCCATCCAGGTTCGGTGTTTTGCTGTTCTATCACGTCACTTCACTCTGGATGAAGGCGTTCCGGAGGGCAGTGTTCTAAGTGTATTATTATTTGCTCCGATTCAATGACATCGTTACTTCTATCCCAGCGACGGTCAATTTTTCTCTTATGTTGATGTCCTGGCGCTATACATTGCTCTGCCAAACTGTCATTTCTTGAACGGCAACTTCAACTATTGAGAATATTTTACAATGGGGTAACTCCCATGGTTTCCCATTTTTCACTCACCAAAACCTCAGCAGTGCTATTTAGGAAAAAAGGAAGTCGAAGAACCTGCCAACTTCCTCCCGCGAAC
Organism: Trachelipus rathkii; assembly: GCA_015478945.1. Lineage (NCBI taxonomy): Eukaryota > Metazoa > Arthropoda > Malacostraca > Isopoda > Trachelipodidae > Trachelipus > Trachelipus rathkii. The sequence continues at coordinate 26,331 of JABUQX010011985.1, read as the reverse complement.
CTAACCTAATATGGTTCACCCATTCCTGTAACTTAACAAGTCATTTCTAGGACTCATTCTAGATGACCACCTAACATACGCACCGCACATTAAACCACTGAAAACCACTTGTCATCGCGTGCTTGACCTACTACGTCATCTCGCCTCCAAATCTTGGTGTGCTGATCGCAATTTTCATTTACGTCTGCACATCGCTCTAATCCGATCGAAGTTTTACCATGGCTGCGCAATATATGGTCGGGCCTCCCCAACTCTACTACACCTGTTAGATCCCATCCAAAACGAGGCGATTCGTATTTCCACATTAGCCTTCCGATCGTCCCCCCGGGTGAGCCTTGAAGTTGAATCCGATGTGATGCCACTCTCTCTTCAAAGGGAATAAATACATAGTGTGCACAAGTCATCTTCGCTTTTAAACCCCAATACCGTCTGCTCTACCCGATTCTGCGAGAGATGCCTCAAAATCCCCCTTACTGGCCATTTGCAAACAGTTTATAACATTCTAAGCTTCATCATCCCTTTGCAAAAGGTGCTGCCGTTTTCTGATGATGAAGGCTATTCCTTGCTCCCACCATCTGCCAGGTCCTGACCTCTCTCTCTCTCTCTCTCCAAATCTAGCCACACCGCTGCTTTTTTGTAGACATCATTCTTGTCTCATTTCGCAGTTGACGTTGATTTACTCCAGTGTTTACTGATGACCTAAAACTAGGGAGTGTAGGTGCGTCTGCTGTCTTTCCTGACCGCAACCTCTCCCATACCCTTCCCCCTCATGCTTCAGTTTTTACGGCACAATTGATGGCTATAATGATTGCCCTTTCTCAAATTCTATGTCATTTATTCAGGTTCGCTCAGAACCTTTCAGGCTCTTAAATCCCCTGTTCTAAAAACACAATGGTATCCGCGTACAACAATTTCTTTGACTGCTCCACTCTCGCAAGAAACAAATTACACTATGTTGGACCCCCTCTGACGCAGGGGTAACTGGCAAAGAAGTCGCTGACAGAGGCCAGAATGGCTACCTCCTCTTTCCGGAGCTGTTCTAGGTACCTTCCGGATGCCATTCGACAAGGTCGCCTCCCATCAATTAATTATTATCCTGCTCTCCAACAAGGGAGAACTTACTGACAGAAGTGATGGGCAAGGGATCAGTGAGGGGGCGAAACTTAGAAATATAAAGCCGAACATTGGTGAATGATCTTCCCCTCCCCTCACGCCTCCGCGTTGACCACACCAATATCACTCACAGCCACTACATGTCACGAGATCCTTCTCCCATCGGCAAATTTTGCAGTCTTCATACCCCGCAATATGTTCACCATATCTTCATCGATTGTCCTCAACTGAACCCCATTCGCCGTAGTCATTTTCCTACTCTATGGTCCATAACACCTTCTAAAAGGTTGTCCCATATCTTGTCTGAATCTTCCTACTATAATATTAACTTTATTTTCTCTTATCTCCAAAAATTTAATATTCTTCACAACATTTAATTGTTATGTAATATTAGGACGATTTATAATGTAAGGACATCTATTTTTATTTTTGACTGAACATAAGTTTCGCCATTTAAAATTAGGATGAGCCAGGACCCACCCATGGAGTTGATTATTCCACCCAGTATGGCCTCTTCCTTGTGGGCCGGGGTGGGTTCTGTACATAAACAAAAAAATATATATATATATAATATATATATATATATAATATATATATACTATATTATAATAATATATATATATATATAGTATATATAATATATTATATAATATATATATACATAAAAAATATATATATATATATATATATATATTATATATAGTTAATTAAGTTAGTTAATTATATAATTAAGTTAGTGGGGGCTTGGATGGAGAGGAAGGTGATACGAAAGGAAGTATGTAAAATTAAGAGAGAAGTTAAGTGGAACAAGACAATAAGGTTAAGTATGTAAGAGCGCTCGCTTGTAAATCGGTTGAATGTGAACAAGTTGAGACTGAACAAATCTGGACGGCGAAAATGAAAGGAAGCCAATTGTTAGTAGTGCAGAAGGAAGTGTGGATGTGCTTAAAGTAGGAAGTAAGAATGTTAACAGCGAATGGTGGAATGAAGAGGTGATGAAAGCGGTTAAAGGTAAAAAAGAAGCGTGGTTGAATGTACTAAAAGCCAAATGATTGAAGTTTCAAAAGAAAGATGCTGTGAATTATATTAAGAAATTTAAAAAAGAAAAAATACTAAAAGGTGTAGACATAGGAGAAAACAAGAAGTAAATGAACCAGTTTGGAAGGAGGATGAATGGGGACATACAAGGGAATAGGAAGCTCTTCTGGAAGGAAGCGCGTAAGGTTAAGAATGAGAATAAGGAATCTGCTTAGAATAATGAATAGGATGGTCCTTTGTAACTGATGAAATGGATGGAGGGAGTGTGGAAAGAACACCGAAAAAATCTGCCCAATATTAACAGTAATGATGGGGTGTTAGTGAATGTGTGTGGGTTTGACGTTTGCAAGGAGGAATAGGCGTATTTTGGGGATGAGGTATTAGTAAGGAGGAGGTAATGGGTAGAGGTGAGAAAGTTGAAAGAATCTTAAATCATGCAGGTATAGAATGGAAATACAAGTGAAATGAATCAAGAGGGTGAGGCGAGTATGGTGATTTTGATTGTGGATTTGGAAGTTGTGTAATAAAGCGTTTATGGAGGGTATAGGTTCAAGGGATTGGAGGAGAGCGGTAATAGTACCCTTATATAAGGGTTAAGGAGAAAAGGGGAACTGTAGAAATTATAGGGGAATAAGTTTATTGAGTGTTGTAGGGGAAGGTATATGCTGGTATTTTGGTCGAAAGATTGCGGCGAGTGACTGAAGGACTGATTGGTGAAGAACAAGGTGCGTTTAGGAGTGTGAGAGACGATGTGTGGATCAAATCTTTACATTGAAACAAATGATGAGAAAATGAGGAGAAGAAGAAGATTAAATTATATTTAGGTTTTATGGATTTAACAGGCGTATGATAGAGTTAATAGGGAAAGCTTTATGGCAGTGTAATTAGTGATATATTGGTGTTGGTGGTGAGGGCTCTATGAATCCAAAAGTATGATATGACGATAGTGAAAGCGTGTGTAAGAATAAATGGGTCCAATGGTGGATTGGTTTTAGGATTAATAGCGGAGTGAGACAGGCGTTGTGTTAGGTCTCCATGGTGTTATTCCAATTTGTATTATGGATTGGGGTTATAAAGAATTCGCAGGTGCGGGACTGCTACTATAGGGGGATGGCAGGAAATGGTGTTAGAATGATGGAGCAATGGAGATGAGTGGAGGGTTGCCTACCTATTATATGCGGATGATTTGGTTTTGTGAGCGAATCTGAAGAGAGTTGATGAGGAGATTGGTAGAGAGATTGGCAGGGTATGTAAAAGGAGCGGGTTTAAAGAAACGTAGATAGGAGTAAGGTAATGGTTGTGAGTGAGGATTAGCCCTCAGTGTTGAAAGTTATGGTTAGATGGTGAGCAGCTGGAACAAGTGTCTGAGGTTTAAATATTTAGGGTGTGTGTGGATGAGAAGGAAGCGGATGATGCAAAATAATGTAGAGAGATACCACGTTGTGAATAGGCTAGAGAAAGCGCTGGGACTGGGCAATTAACACGTTTGAGTGAAATGTAAAGGACTAAGTCTGAGAGTGCCGACTAGCGTCTTGCAATGCAGGGTATTGTTGTTACTGTGTCTATTAGAATTTATAGCTCAGTGAGCACTATGGTCTGGAATAAGAAGATATAGATCTTAAAGTTTCAATGGTGTCAGCATGGAACAATCTTAGGGGTGTGCCTAGGTGTGAAACAAGAATATAAAAATGAGGAAATGAAGACGTAATTAGAGAGTTGTGTGGTGTTGAAGAAAGGGGTAAACGAGAGAATAAATGAAAGTATGAATGATAGTCGGCTGGTTAAGCAGATGTATAGTGGCGAGTGTGTTGGGAACCGACCGACTGGGAGACCGAAGAAAAAGTGGATGCGAGTCAGTAAACGAGTGTCTGAAGAGGCGAGAATAAAGGTGCATAATAGGAGAGAATGGCGGGGTTTTGTGAGGAGGTATGGTTGTGGCCCACCTGACGATTTACCATAGTGGGGGTCCGTCGCGGTTCCGTGAAGCTCTAAGGTGGATTTTCTGATTGCGACGAGTTCTTACTCAATTAAGTGTACAGGCTGGGCTTTCTATTTCGACGTTTTGTCATATGTCTATCTAGCTGCTTTTTTCCGATGCATGTACGCACCTTACCCCTAGTCTTGGGGAGAAAAAGGTAGATGAAGAAAAAAAAAATGAAAGGTGTAGTAAGTAAGATGAAGTTCCATGAACACCACTAATATAGGGAAAGTAAAAGTCTCCCCATCGACAACACCGAACTATGGATGGGAATATTGACAGATAGACCTATAGATGTGAGTTAGCAAAATGATGTAGGAACCTTGAAGGAAGTGGTCTTAAAGAACAATAACACATAATATATGGTACATGCTGTCAAAAACTTTGTATATTGTTTTTAGTGCGCCGCCACTTTCATAGGCTGTCGGAATCATAAAGCCACCGATCATATGTAATCTCGGGTAGACAGGATTACTTGATGAAAGAAGGAATAGAAGGAGGCAGGATTGTCAGAGGCTGGCCAAGGTTGAATCTGAGAAAATAGAAGACTGAAGAGATGAGACTTTGGTCGGAGCTTGTTTGCTGGATAATCGATCAATTTGAACAGGTGAGCAGCTACGAAAGGCTGGAATTTGGTAGATGAGCGCTAGGAGGTAAACAGCGCACTTTTAGTGAAAGGGCATATCTAGTCATCGAATAATCCGGCAAAACGATTTTGAGCTGAAAGAACGTGCGGTTAATGACGAATTGAGAGCTTTACTTCACCTTCATGATGAAATGTGTATTTTGAAGAATAGCATGTAAAAAAAAGCATGATCGAAACCATGCATTTAGAGGAGCATAAAGTAATTAGGTTGAGGAAATAAACCTCCCATCACCGATCAGTGATATTTTCCCAACTTATTCATGTAGACAAAAGCCATCCTCAGAATCAAAGAGCTTGTTCATTACAAGGATAGTATAGCCTGTAGAAGCCTCCAGAATTAGTTCAATCTAAAAGTACCGTAAGATCTAGGGAATGGTGGATGATGCTGGAGAAAAAAGCAATCAAGAATTAAAAGATATATTGATTGTCATCAGTCCAAAGAAGCAGTAATGTATTTATAGCGCAGAGGCATTAGTTGGTGAAGCAAAAGTCATTGAGTGTTTCAGCGTAAGAATACTACGCTACCACTGAACGACTCGGTATATAGAGGGGGTACCGTTGCATTTAGCAACGTGACATGAGACGATTCTGGTGAATTAGAGACCGAAATTAGTACCATGAGAACAAATATTTAGAAATTGGGCAAGAAAATAAGGGGTTTTTAAAAAGGTGTTTTAATATTTGTTTTTTTTTTCGACCACACGGTCATTACTTGACTCGGCTGAAATTTGGAGAGTCACCTAGGACAGTACATCTTGATTAAGATTATATACCTACAAACGGCTTTTATCATACAACTGGAATAAAATTATTTTAAGCAGAACTCAAAACCAGTATAGCTATAAGGATAATAAAAGCAATCTTCTTTTCAGCAGTTTTACTTATTTTGCGACCAGATTCACAGACATCAACTGGAGGCGATTATTATCAAGATTTAAATTAAATTATATAGGAAAAAAAAAAATTATGTAAAAAGTTTGTAGCCTGTTATAATTTAGTTTTACATTATTGACTACAAAAAAATAATAATATTTATAAAAAACTCATTCTTTATCTGTATTTTAAATAGTTTTTCAATGTATTAGATTAGAATTGTATTTCTGATGTCATTGACAAGTATTTGAACGTAAATACGTCTATTTAAATACTTCCAGTATTAAAACTCTGGAATATTTGTAAAATCGCAGATATTTTCCTATATATTCATTATAGTATTTTGAGAGAGAAATAAATACTACTATATACCTACAGATGTTAAAGAAACATCCCTTAATGATAATTTGATAAAAATATAAAAAAATGTAAGTTTAAGAAATGACTTATTAAAATATAAATTCCACACGGGAAGACGTATAAAAATAGATATCAAGACTAAATATTATGAAGAGTACATAGATATTTAAATTTTCTTAAGATATAAAAAGTTTATAAAGATTTAGAGTTGTTACAAGTCTAAATGGAGAGGAGACGAGTAGAAGAGCCAATAGTGAGAGTATTGCAAGACTTGCAACAATTGTGACTCGTTCAGAGGGTAACCAAATTGATGAACAGGAGGGTTTTACGCAAGACAATTTTAAAAGGCTCGACCTTTCAACTAAGAGTATTCAAATTGGCATGAATGTCAGATCTTCAAAACTGGATAAAATTATATTTATTTAAAATATTTTAATATAAAAATATAGCTTACTTTTGTTCGATATCTTTCTTAATAAATAATTTAAATTAATTTCACTTAAAAGTTTGTATAATAAAATCTTTAATGAATGGTTGGCCTCTCAATCATGCAACCAACTCTCCGTAGCAGTTTGTGAATTAGACCAATTCAGATGCGATAATGAAATGCACCACATTTATCTCATATAATATCGTGGCTTATTTGTATATCACCCCAAACTTATCACAACGCTTCCGATTTCTCTACATACACATTTTGGGTGTGAAATCCTTTGTCCTATTCTTATTGCAATTTCCCCAGTAATATTTCACTTCTTTCATTCTTTCCCAGCCACAAAATCATAAAATGCATCTTTATCTAATATCAAACTCAATCGTAACGCAAGTCAATTAGTCAACTCATCAACTATTTTGATTTATAAGTTTCTTTACAAGCTCTCTATCGAGTAGCTTACATTTCATCATAAGATATAAGAACTCTACTCTCAAAACATCCCGACATCACACTCACCCAACTGGCCAATGTAAGAGTTCTATAAAATGAGTTAAAGAGTTAAAATATCACGTAAATGAGAATTTATAGATTAAAGCAAAACCTTAATGATAAGAGTGATAACTGACTTGGCAATTGATACGATTAGAGGGAGGTCTTATATGAAAGGCGAGATTTTGAGTATAGGGTAAAGAGAAAAAAACAACTTAAGGAACAAAACTAAAGCAAAAACTCTAAAGTGTAAATAAATTTTTTGTAATGATATATACTATTTAGGACGTTTACTAGATTCAAAAATTTAAAAAAAATTTTTTTCTTTTTTCCTTCACTGAAAAAATATATAAAAAGAAAATTTTTATATATTTCAACCAACCCTCCCCCCTAAAAAGCTACAACGCTTCCAGCAATAATAAAAATTTCCTCTACTAACTTAAAAATGATATAGTAAAGAGGAGTTGTTTATGTTATAGTATATATAGTATATATATATATATTATATATTATATATATATATAGGTATATATATATATATATTAGGGTTATATATATAAAGTATATATAACATATAATATATATATATATAATATATATATAGTCATGGATATTATATATATATGCATATAATTTTTTTTAAAAAATAACATCTGGAATCTAACTTCTACTCTACGTAGTTGTACAAATCACTTTTGACGAAGATGAAATCATTTGCAAGCCACAAAGCGTGCGTCACTTCAGAATGAAAGACGTAACCTTGCTCTCTCATATACTCAACAATCGAAAATTTGTCTACTTTGTCGTGAATATATTCTACAGATAGCGTCTGAAAATGAGAATAATAGTATATTAAACATTCCACTATAAAAATAGTTTTTAAAATACTCAACAAAAAAATTGCTATTTCAATATTTTTTTTCAAACGTTATGCTACTCTACGTTAAAGTTTCTCAAAAACACAAAAATTACTTAGTTCGTTCTAAATCTTAAATTGTAGAAGAAAGAATTTCTTTACTCAGTAAGGGTGTTCATAATAAGTTACTCAACTAGTAACTTTTTTGCAAATTCTTTTTTCTAGTGTGTGTACAGGAACTACCACGGCTCACTTGATTTGTGGGTATGCTAGGTTGGAAAATAAACTCTATAAGGTGTGATTTATTTTTAACGTACTAGGATATCTCGAAGATTATTTACACTCCATGTAAGAATTTCAATTCTTGAAGAAAGGGAAAAAGAGTGGGATGTTAAATTTTTTGCAAGGTGGTGGTAATAGACCAAAGTGACGTAGGCTTTTTATTGGGTTTATTTTCAAAACAAAAGAAAAACGGAAATACCCTTTAGAGTATTTTGAAGTTGAAGAACTTTAAAGAAAACCTTACTAAGAAGCAGAATTATTTCTTTAACGTATGAAGATTTAGAGAAAGAAATCTATTATATTTCTTGAAGATATTTACGAAATTGGCAGTTTAAGCTCGTAAATAAATTAAAATATAATAATTAAGTCTTAAGGGCGTGCTAGGTGTGAGAAGAATTGGTAATAAAATGAGGAATGGAACGTATTAGAGGAGTTGGTGTGTGTGTGAAAGAAAGGTACACAAATGAAAAGTTAAATGAAACTATTGTGTGAGTATGTTTGGTCATGTGGAAAAAGGATGGAAGATAGTCGGTTGGTTATGCGGATGAATAGTGGTGAGCGGTGTTGGGGAACTGGACCGGCTGGGAGATCGAAAAAAAGGGATTGAGTCAGTAAACGAATGTTTTGAAGGAGAGCAAATGTGAGTTTTGGCAGAGGCGGAATAAAGGTGGTAATAGGAGTGATGGCGGGGTGTTGTGAGGGGGTTATGGTTGTGCGCCCACTTGGGCCAAGGGATGAACCTTACATTGACGAATTTTACCATAGTGAGGGTCTGTCGCGGGTCCCGGAAGCTCTAGGGTTATTTTCTGACTGCGACGAGTTCTTACTAATTAATGTTACAGAGGGGGGCGGTAAGGGCTGGGCTTTCTTTTTCGACTTTTTGTTTTCAATATTCTTCTACTGCTTTTCTTTTTCCGATGCATGTACGCACCTTACTCCCAGTCTCGGGGAAAGAAAGTAGATGAAGAAGATTAATATCTTAGAAAAGGCACGAAACAGAGGAATGTGGTGTTGGTGTGTAGAACTTATAGGTTAACACCATAGTAGTAGTATAACTTTGTGTAGTAGTGTTGTTTAAGGTGAAAGGGTAGAAAAGGTAAAGGTAGTGATAGCGGTGGTATGGTAAGAGAAAAAGTAGAAATTTGTTTGGAGACATATAGTCGTCGTGCGTGTCCTGAGTTTGATGGGGGAAACAAATACCGAGGTGTATGAAATGTGGAAAAAGAGGAGTCAGGATTCTGTATGATGATGTAGGTGAAGAGAGTAAAAAACCTGTATGGGTGAGGTTATTTTGAGTTTAGAGACAAGGCATTCGAATGTGTTTGTGATGTAGATTGGAAGTCGATGAGTAAAAGAAGATGGTTTGAATGCAATTTTGCAAAAATTGGAGAAAAGTACGCCCAAAAGAGAGAAGCAGAGAGAGAGAATTATGACGACAGAATATGTGAATACTTTTATGATTAAAAGAAAAAGTGAAGAAATCAATGAGGGAATATGTGCAATAGGTATGTACGGGTAGACACGAAGTGTAATTGATGCGGGTAAAGTGGATTTTGGGTGGGATTTTAAATGATTTAATCTGTTAGAGGGAGCAAATAGTTTTGTACAAATAGAGTAATTCAACTGATTAGTTATGGTCAGCAGGTCGATCTCGAAAGTATCGTGACGCTTTTGTGAACCATATGTGATTTGGATTAGAAAAAAAGATGAGAGAGAGTTGAAGGTGGCAGAAGAAATCACAATAGTTATGGTTTATGGGGAAGCAGAGAAATTAAGAAGAAAGTGAGTGATGGGCCCATGGAGTATAAGGGTGAGGCCCATGGAATATAAGGGTGAGTGGGGAGATGGAAAAAGGTTAAATATAAGGGAAGTATCAAGAATATTTTAAGAATAGAATATCATTTGTAAAATTCCAGTATCATTTCGCATATACAAGTGTCCTAGGAATCCTAAGAATCAGGATGAATGTGATGTGAATTAAAGTGGGATAACTATAAAAGAATATTTGAGAAAACACCTGTATTAAAAGATGAAAGAAGTTGAAGATAAACGGTATTTTATGGGAAAACTATAGTGAAAGCAGGAAGATGAAGTATGAGTCGAGAGGGACAACAAAGATATGTTTGGGGGATACAGTGAGGGTGAGACCATGAGGAATAAACTGAATGGATTAGGATATATAAAAGAAGGTACAGCCCTGTGACTATGTGTTCAGAGTGATCATTTATGGAAGTATTGTGATTCATAAAAAGGACTAATCAGAAGACATGTAAATATTGGCGTTAGTGAAGAGGTTCTACTGTGAGCAGAGGGATTATATTTAGGTGGATAATGTGGTAAGTGGTTAATCGGGTGGTTCAAATCGATAGAATAGATAGTAGGAATTAATGTAAATGGGAAGACTGATAGATAAAGAATGAAGGAAGAAATGAAGGCAGCAAAGAAAGAAGGAAGGATGAGAAAGGGTAGTGGTCCCAATAACAGAGTGTAAGAGTGATGATGATAGAAGGAGAGTTCATTGTTATGTTGTGTCCAGAAACTAAAAATGGAAGAGAAGTTTGGGAAGATAAATGATGGTAGTTGGTAGTTAGTAGTTAGAAAAGATGAGATGAAGCATAGTGAGATAGACTGTGTTGAGGTTACGAGAAATATGTGGAGGTGAAAGGTAGTGTTGATAGAGAGGTAAAAGATTAGGGGCGTTAAAGGGGGAGTTAGAAACAAAGAATGATGAAGTGTTTGATGTGGAAGAATTTAAGAAAATTAGAAAGGGTGAGTATGCAGTTTGGAGAGAAAGGGTTTATGACTATTTTTCTGGGGAGAGTGAAGTAGATGAGGATGAAGATAGCAGAGAAGTATAATAAAAACAGCAGTACGAGAGGATATGATAGCCATAGTGAAAAGTGAAGTCGGTAGGTGACTGTGAGAGTGAGTGTTGTGAGCTTTGTGTTAAGTGTAGTGTGTTTGGGTGTTTGTTTCTGTTGTGTTGATATATGTGGTGTGGAAAAGTGAGGAAAAAGGATAAAAAAGAGAGGGAGAGAGAAGGATATAAGATTGATTATTTTTGTTTAAAGTGTGGTTTGATGAAGATGGAATGGAGAGTTCATTCTACATGAAGAGTATAGGAATAAGTAATATAGACTTCAATTGTTTTATTTGTTAGTAACACAGTCCAAAGACTGTATGTTAATAAAAGTAATGTAGAACTTTGGATATTTATTTAAGTGGTGTTATTTTCTTGTTCTTATTCGTTTCAGTATTCCATAATAACAACTTCTGTGATAAAAATATATTTAACTAACAGTGATGATGAAGGTATGGATTTAAAGAGGGAATCAGAGGTTAACACTAGCTGCTAGGCAGAAGAGGGATAAAAAAATTTAAGGGCAACAATAAATAGAGGTTGGAGGACTAAGTTTTGCAAGGGGTATAGGTCTAAAGGAAACATAAAGGTCTAGGTCAATTGGTAAGGGTACTTCAATTAAGAGGAGGTACCGGAACACCCTGGATATTTTCGACCGGTCGTGAATGTACATGGTGTGTCTTGTTTATGTTTATAGCAAATTATTAAATAATTTTGTTCAGTAAGATAGGGTACTAGTGTGACCTAAAGTACAAATAAGTACTCTTTATTTATAAGTTTTCCTACGGACTTGGTTTCTACCTTCCTTCTTCACAAAGGATTGTCATTTTTCTACTAAATAAGTAAAGTAGTTAGGTTTTTTAAAACATTTTTATTTACTAATTTATTGGCTTTTAGTACATTTTAACCACCGCTTTCTTTTAACTTTTAACCGTTTGCAACACCTCTTCAATTCCACCACTCACTGTTAGCATTCTTTACTTCCTACTTTAGCAATCCACATATTTCTTTTGCGCACTGTTAACAACCTGCTTCCTTCATTTTTGCTTCCAGGATTTTGTTTCAGTTTTCAACTTGATTCACATTTAAATGATTTACTTGCAAGCGCTGCTTACATACTTATCCTTATTACCTTGACTCACTTAACTTCTCACTCTTGGTTCTCCCATTCCTTCCTATTCACCTTCCTCTCCATCCAAGCCCCCACTAACTTTAATTTTTTCATTAACAACATAATGATTCCGATAATCCCTGTCCTAACCCGCTCACTGATTTAACATTCCAACACATACTATCAACATCTTTTTCACCAAACTCAAAATCAAATTCATAACTTTTCACTTCGATATTAATCTTCTGCCTTCACCAAATCTTGTATAATTACTTACGAATACTCTTGTGTTTAAAGACAATTGCATAAAAGTATTACCTCTCTCCTCACAGAAAAATCAATCACCCTCCTACCTTTCTCATTTTCCCACGAAGCCCCAAAGCCACCTGTTAACACCCCTTTTTGCATCACCTATCCCATAATTTTAGGTCACCCAACACAATCAATCTGAAGCTCCTACTCACTCATCTAAAACATCATTTAGATTATATCCCAGAAAAAGCATTTTTTCACATTACCCTCAGATGGACCATTATATCGCAACCACCACATACTTTGACCTTTGAACAACTTAATTTAACCTATTAGAATTCTAGTCACTCAACACGAAACAAAATCCACCAAAGCTCTGTATCACAGGTCACACTCATCAGAATTGCAGATCCTTCTCTCCCCCTCTCATTCCTTTCCACATCAGCACATACACATTCACACCACACACTCATTTTCACCGTTTCATTCATCTTTGTTTCAGTCCACAGCAAGGAAATCAAATTTGCCTTTTCTGAATACATCCATCACCTCTTCTCCTATTCTCCTCAACATTTATTCCTCTGACATTCGGCACATTCCATGCGCTTTCGCTGAAAGAAGAAGGTAGCTTACAGAAATCACGACCTTCTTCGAGGCATGCATTAGCATTCCTGCCAAAAGATAAGTGGTAGTGGGCAGGAGGTAATAGGTAGAGTGAGAAAGTTGAAAGAATGGTAAATCGCAGGTATAGATGAAATTACTGGTTGAATGATCAAGAACGGGAGGCGGAGATTGGTATTGATTGGAATTGGAAGTTGTATAACAAAGTATTTTGTTTTTGTTTTTTGCTCCTTTTGTTGATACTGAGCACAATTTACGGGGTTTTTTTTTAAATATTTTAATTCTAATTTATTCTTTAATTCATTTCAATTATTTATTATTCACTTTTATTTTTAATTTTATTATAAGTACATTATTTCAAGTTTCTTTATTTGTTTATTATTATTATCATTATTACTATTATATTATTATTATTATTTATATATTTTTTTTGATTTCGTTTGATGCGCATTTTTTTTACTCCACAGTTTTTTTGGAGCTTGTCTTGCAGACTTTCAAATCTTCTGAATAATACAGAATTGACATAATAATGGTAAATAAAAGAATTGGAATATTTTTTTTAAAACTAAGAAAAGAAAAAGCTTAAAGAGGAATAGAGCGAGTTAGAATTACCGGTAAAGGAAATCCGGAAAAGATTAGAAAGAGGATTCTTTAGAGATTGTAATGGAAAAGGGAGGAATTTAGAAGGCGATTGTTGGAGACTGTGAGATACACAGGTAGAAACTGAATGAATAGAGAAGGAGTTTGGGAGAATGCGTTGTAAAGTTTTAGATTAGAGTATTTTGAAGAACAGAACAGTAGAAGTAGACTAGATTTTGGAAATTTGATGAATGAGGAAGTACAATTTTGGAGGAACTACGGAAAGTCATTTATGTTTAAGTATTAAGACTGCATATTTTTATATTTATAGATTTATGATTTAAGGTTTGGGATATCGATGAACATTCGCGCGGGTGTTCATTGATTACCAATAATATTGGATTAAAGTTGCAGGTATTGCGATTTTGGTACGGGGTTGCGGTTACCACTTTACCTTGTAGTGGAGGTGGTATATTTTCTAATTAATTAAGATAAAGGTTTACCTTGTTGTGGAGAGGTGGTTGCTTTCTTTAGCGGTTCACCTTTGCTGTGGTAAGTATTTATTTTAATATAATGTGTGCTTTTGTGTTGTTTTGCGTTTTGATTTTTTTCCTGAGTTTTATTTTGTTCATGAGTCTTATTTATTTTGTTTTGTTCTTTGGTTTTTCTTTCCAGGACCCACGACTATTCAGATTGTTGGTGGCCTCAAAACCACGACATGTATAAGGCGTCCAACGTGGGGAATCTGGACGGAGGTTCAAGGGGACATAGACGTTAGCAGGTAAGATGGCTACGCCTGAGGAAGTGAGATTGGGATTGGAAGAAGAGAGACTGAAAGAGGCATTAAGGAAGAAAGAGTCGCGTCGAGTGACTGAAGGACTGATTGGTGTAAGAACAAGTGCGTTTAGGAGTGGTAGTGAGGATGTGTCGATCAAATCTTACATTGAAACAACATGATTGAGAAAATGAGAAGAAGAATAAATTGTTATTTAGGTTTTATGGATTTGCAGCAGGAGCTAAGATAGGGTTAATAAGGGAAGCTCTATGGCAGGTGTTAGTGATATATGGTGTTGGTGGTAGGCTTCTGAATGGAATCAAAAGTATGTATGACGATAGTGAAGCATGTGTAAGAATAAATGGTGTCAAAAGTGATTGGTTTAATATTAATAGCGGAGTGAGGCAGGGATGTGTTATGTCTCCTTGGTTATTCAATTTGTATATGGATGGGGTTATGAAAGAAATTGAGGTAAAGGTGGGGGTGGCAGAGAAATGGTGTTAGAATGATGGAGAATGGAGAAGAGTGGAGGGTGCCCTACTTATTATATGCGGATGATTTGGTTTTATGTGGTGAATCTGAAGAGAGTTTGAGAGGATTGGTAGAGAGATTTGGCAGGGTGTGTAAAAGGAGGGGTTTGAAAGTAAACGTAAATAAGAGTAAGGTTATGTGTTGTGAGTGAGGACAGTCCTCGAGTGTGAAGTTATGATAGATGGTGAGCAGCTGGACAAAGTGTCTGGAGTTTAATATTTAGGGTATTGTTGGATGAAAGGGAACGGATGATCAGAGTGTAGTAGGAAAGTTCGTTGTGAATGGCAGGAAGGTTGCTGTGCAATTAAATCGTTGGTTGGAATGTTAAAGGAACTAAGTCTTGAGTGCGCTAGGGTCTTGATGAGGGTATGTTTGTTATCTGTGTTATTGTTAGTGCGGAAGACTATTCGTTCTGGGAATAAGAAGTCATAGATCTAAAAGTCAATTGTTCAGATGACAATCTTAGGGGCATTGCTAGGTGTGTGGAAAGAATTTGATAAAATGAGGAATAACGTATTAGAGAGCTGTGTGGTGTAAAGAAGGGGTAAATGAGAGAATAAATGGAAAGTATGTTGAGATGGTTTGGTCATGTGGAAAGCGGATGATGAATGATAGTCGGTTCGTTTAAGCGGATGTATAGTGGCTTGTGTGTTTGGAACCGACCGGCTGGAGACCGAAGAAAAGTGGATTGAGTCAAGTGAACGAATGTCTGAAGGAGAGAAATGTGAGTTATGGTTCTTGGCGAGAATAAAGGTGCATTACTAGGAAGTGAAGGGCGGCGGTTTGTATGGGGACTATGTTGGTGGCCCACCTGGGCTAAGGGAATGAACATATACAATAGACAAATTTACCTATGAGGTCCATCCCGGTCCCGTACAGCTCTAGGGTGGATTTTTTTTGTACGCGACGAGTTCTCACTCAATTAAATGGTACAGAGGGGCGGTAAGGGCTGGGCTTACTTTTCGACTTTCTTTATTCTTCTACTGCTTATTTTTCCGATGCGTGTCACGCACCTTAGCCCCCAGTCTTGGGAAAAGGAGGAAGATAAAAAAGAAAGAAAATTATATATTATATTATATATATATTACTCCTATATATATTATACTATACATATATAAACTATATATATAGTTAGTATATGTTATATATATAATTATAATATATATATATATATATATATATATATATATTACAAACTTTTATATTGACTTCTTTCCATGGAATACTTTGAAGTATGCTGAATTCTGCCCCTTCCACATCGAGACTAAAGTAGTCCACCGTAGTAATGTTCAAAGCTTTTAGATAAGAAAGAAGTGGAAAGCATTGAACCTCTAATATTTCACCCATATCAGTACCTCCCACATTTCTGAAATTTTCACCAACGATATGACCCATATTTTTCTGCTGCTGGAATTTCACCTATTCAAAACAAATATGAAAGAAAAATTAACAATAGGAATTCTTACACAGAATAATAAATTCATTCTCTTTATTCATAACTGGAAGTACCTGTAAATACTTGGTGGGAAATTAATGGAAATCTAATTTTATGTATCCCATAAAGTTAAGTTGTTCTTGTTTAAAATGATATAACTGAGACTCATCATAGATTTAAGGTATGTGTGTGTGAGAGAGAGATAGAGAAAAAATGACTATATAAATAAAAACCACTTTCCTCTCAATCCCAAGTTATTTTTAATCCAGAAATCATGAAGCCCTTCCCTCCCATGAAATTTTTCTCATTATGGTTATTTATGTTATAAACACAGCTCAAAATAGGAAAATCTAATATAACATGATGAAAAATAAAGTATCTAATTAAACATACAAAATAAAAGATATCTTTCTGTGTGAAAAACTGTGATTTCTATAAAGTAAGAAATGGTTTACAATAACACTTAGATAAATGTAAGAGAATACTTGCAGATATAGGATGAACGTCAGGCGCAAGACACGTTGGTGAAGAGTATGCTTTTCTATTCTTACTTAAGACAAAGTCAAAATTTTTAGGGTCAGCTTCGATCAAGAGACCTTTCCAATGTCTTTCCCTTTCGAAGAATAGAGTATTCGATCGGGTTTCACCATCCAAAGCTCCGCACTCAATAAAGAAACCACCATTCTATGAAAAAAACGTCACCATTAAAAACCAAAATCATGTGAGAAAGTATAACCGAATCCGCAAAAGTTTTTACAAAAGTGAAATAATAATAATAATAATTCCAAATTATATAATAAATTATATAATAATACTGACAAGATACAAAATTAATAAGGAAAATAAAAACCTTTGATTTAATAATAATAATTTATATCAATAATCAATATACGAGACATACCATCCCACTGAGAATTTTGTCAATTTTTTGAGCCTGTCCCATCGATGGGTTAATTTCATCAAAAGATAAATTATAAGGCTTCCTAGAAGGAGGAAACAAGTAGTTCGTTTCTAAAGCTTTAATTACTTTTAGGACCAATGATCAGCTTTTTAAAATTTAAGGGGACATATTGAGTATAGCTGAAAAGAAAAAGATGACTTTAAATTAACGAATTAAACAAGCATAAATTAATACTAAATGTGTATTTTGAGAATGAACAATGAGAAATTGAACAAACAAAATTGAATGAAAACAACTGTAAAATAAGTAAATTACACACTTACATGCAAAAAACATAATATTTATTTTAAAATATGTTATAAAAGTCTATACTGATCAAAACTGTGCCCCCTCCCTACAAAACCACTGCTGCACGTCTATCATTACTCGAAATTTAAAAACAGTCACAAACAAAAAATTAGAAAACCTTTTTTTTTTTTTTAAATTAAGTAATTAGATTAATTTACTTTAATGTATTAATTTTTGTTCAAATCTCTAACCTATTAATATTTTTAAATATCTGACAACCCTATCATATAAAGACATGTTAAAATTATAACGTAGAACACTATCCGACACCCACTTCGATTACAGGCCGAGTAAATTTCCAAAAACGCCTGATTCGGCCGGCAGAGAGTGTTTCTTACTGAAAAAAACGGAATCTTTAGGGTCACAAAGTGAGTAAGTTTATAAACGGAACAATAATTATCGACAACAACCCTATCATTGCATTTAACAGGCCCCCTTATGAAAATAGGAAACTAATGCTTTCTCCACATCTTTTTTCAATACCCTTGATTTTCACCTCCTAAAACTGTTAAAAGTAAAGAAATTTAAAAAAAATAATTACAATAAAAAAACACGATGCAATATATTCTATTACTGCATCAGGCAGGATAAAATGTATCAGTGAATGGCGCAATCCTAAAATCTGGATGCAGTTATTTGAAGGTACTAGATTTGTCCCAAAGAAATACAAACAAAACCAATTCCAACACTCGAAGAAAATGCGACAAAGAGAGTAAAGAACGCAATGGATGCACTCTTAGAGCTTGAAGTATCTAAAAACTCACTAGCAAACAAAAAGGCCAAAAATTAATAACCAAATATAATATATATATATACACACACACACACATATATATAATAGTATATATTACCATATAACCCTATATACTTACTAAACCCGATATATATATAATTAATTATTATAAAGATGTTCAAATATTTTATTTTAATAGGCTATAGATTTATATATTATAAAGAGAAATAAATTTATCATATATAATAAATTAAAGGAAGAAATAGGATAAATATTGCGAGGAAATGGAAAGGTAATTAGCAGGTGAGAAAGTTTGAAGAAGGCTAAATCTGCAGGCATAGACTGGAATTACTGGTGAAATTGATCAAGAATGGAGGCGAGAATGGGCTCGACTGGATATGAAAGTTGTGTAACAAGAGTTGTTGAGTGACTGGAAGGACTGATTGATTGAGACCAAGGGCATTTAAGAAGTGTAGGTAAATGTGTGGAATCAAAATTTTTACATTGAACAAATGATTGAGAAATATTTAGAGAAAAGAAGAATAAATCTGTAATTAGGATTATTTTCGACTTGCAACAAGCTTATGAGAGGATTATATAGGGAAGCTCTGTGGCATATGTTAGTAATATATGGGTGTTGGTGGTAACTTCTGAATGGAATCAAAAGTAGTACCGTATGACAAGTAGTGGAAGAGCGTGCTGTAGAATAAAATGAATTGTTACGAAAAGTGATGGTTTTCATAATAAAAGTGAAGTGAAAAGGCAGGGATAGTATGTATACCTTGGATTAAGTTTTAATTTGCATTAAAATTAGGAGGGGGAAATGGTGCAGCCGAAGAAAGGTGTTAGAGACGGAGAATGGAGGTGAGTGGAGTCTATCTATCTTATTATGTATGCAGATGATTTGGTTCTTGTAGTTGAGGAAGATCTGAAGAGAGTTTGCAGAGGATTGGTAGAGCGGGCTTTAGGCAGGGTGTGCAACGCGCCAGGGGTTAGAACCGTACATATCGTAGATAAGAGTAAGAGTATATGGCCAGTGAGGATGATGAGAGTTGGCAGCAGATTAAGCATTTAAACCTGAATATTACACATGGAAACACATATACCGAGTTTTAAATATTTAGGATATATGTTGGATGAAAAGGAACGGCCCATGAATGCAGAATGTTACTAGTAGGAATCCTTGGATGTATGAAGGGGACTAAGCCCTCGAGAGTGCTAGGGTTTTGCAATGAGGGTATGGTTATTTTATCTTTGTTAATGTATGATAATGAAACTATGGTCTGGAATAAGAGATATGATCTAAAGTGCCAAGCATCAGATGGAACAATCTTATTGGTTTGTTATCTGGAGAATTGATAAAATGAGGAATGAACGCATCAGGGAGTTGTGTGGTGTAGAAAGAAAAAGAGGTAAATGACCAGAGAAATGAATGGAGACGATATATCCAAATTGAAGCGGAATATAAAAGTTTTGAGACTATATGGAAAAGATGGAATTGATAGTAGGTTTGGTTAAGTAATGTATGTCGTGAGTGTGCTGGGAATACAAAGGCTGGGAGAAGACCGAAGACAAAGTGGATTGAATCAGTAAAGGAAAACCTGAATGAGAGGAATGTGAATGTTTGTTTTAAAGTTGCTAAAGAAAGAAAGTTGCATTAACAGGAGTGAATTGCTGGGTTTGTGAGATGGTGCCCCGGGGATTTGACCAAAGGGAGATCTGAACACCCACATGACTCCTGAGATACCAGTGAGGGTCCATTGCAGTCTCATGAAACCTCTATGTTGATTTTTCTTGCACTGGTGAGATTCTTACAAGGGTATTAAAAGGAGGTAAATGGCGGGCTTTTTTTCAAACTTGCGTCATGTTCTTCTATACTTTTCTGTTTCCGTGTATGATGCGCACCTCACCCCCAACTTGGAAGATATAGGAAGATGATTAATTTATATAAATATAAATAATAACTAC
This sequence comes from Trachelipus rathkii, assembly GCA_015478945.1. NCBI lineage: Eukaryota > Metazoa > Arthropoda > Malacostraca > Isopoda > Trachelipodidae > Trachelipus > Trachelipus rathkii. Next base: position 6,146 of record JABUQX010011985.1, on the reverse strand, counting down.
TATAATAAAAATATATATATATATTTATATATATATATTATACTTACATATCACTACATATATATTTATATACTACTAATAATATAACTAATATAAAAAAATATATATAATATTAATACTAAATAATATAATATAACTATTAATATATAATAACTATAATATATATACTATAATAATAATACATATATATATATATATATAATATAACAACTATATATATATATATAAATATATATAATAATAATATAGCCTATATATATATACATATATAAAAAATATAATAAAATATATACTACTACTTATATATATAATAATAACCTATTATAATAATCATATATATAATACTATATATATATATATATATATATAATATTATATATATATATAATATATACCATACTACCTAAATACATACATAAATTGTACTCCGGCTGTAAGGTATTGTATTTTATTAGAGACCATTAAACCTCTATATCCCTTTAATTTGAGGGGTTCTTTTCACTCCTACATTAGTTGATGGATGCACTATACGATATGATGTGAGCCAGAATGAAGAAGAGAGGGAGAACTTAACTCGCCTTGTAGTTCATCAAAAAGAAAATGCATTGTAATGTGGCGATGGCAATTGCATGATGGATTACGCTTATGACAGGTTCATTTTATGTATCTCTTAATTGGTTGTTCAAGCTTATTGAATGATTACAATATGCTATATGATAAATTGACTCTATTATAAAATAAGGTTATTAAGTTTAAGATTAACCATAAACAAAAGGGATTATAAAATAAGTATTCCTATATCAGTTGGGAGCGACCAAAGTCAAGAAGAAGAAGTGGCATTCCAGCAGTGGACACTATTTTGGTTATCGAACTACCTGTCATTGTGTATCGCTGTTTTGATAAATTATTGCTCATGACAACAAGTCAAAAAAAATGTTAACAATTAATAAAAAAGGACGGATATATTATATCTTTTGCTCAGGAGGAGCCAGTGCCCCATTAAATGTTTGTATGGAATACACTTTACTTTACTTTTCTTTCTATATACACCATTTATAGTATGTTCTATCAGAGTTCGCCGATTTAAAAAATTCTCCAGCTCTTTAGCCGTGAATAAATATATAAGAGGTAATTGTGCCTATGTGCTTTTATTGTTCTTTGATGACACAGTGAGTTTGTGGTTACATAGCAAAATAGTATTGTGTAATATCAACTATAGAATCCCTATAAGGTAAATATACAGCAGATTATTTTCATTTGCAAACCAAACCTAATTAATGATAACTATATCAACTTTTTTACAAGTAGTATAAGTACTTTAGTCAATGGAAATGTGTTCTATATGTTTCTGAGAGAGATCAGGTGAAAATGTTGAACAGATATTTAAAGGTAAGATAGCTCCCACCCTTTGCCTCAGCTCAACCCCTACTCAGATTTATTCTAAACCATCCATCGATGGGCATGGTTTATACTCCTTATATGCGGACCTTCTAGGCTATAGGCAAATAGGGAACATGATTTTTGCATGTTATATAGCAGGCTGTTATGTTTCATGTCTAGCTGTTTTTCAGTGAGGAATAATGTGAATATTTAAGAGCAAGTGAATTAATAACACAATGCTGTAAACTTAATTATTAGAGAAAATCCTCTGTATTGGCGTTTCGTGTGATTTTCAGGGAGAAGAGCTTCCGTCATTCCATATATACCATATTTGATATTATAATTAAAGTCTGGGAGGTTCTTTGAATGATGCCGCCTATCTCCCCATTGACAAACAACATTGTGCACAAGAATACTCTCACACATACAAAGATATGCAACCAAATACATGAGTTAGTTTAATCAATATTCCAGATACAACAACACAGAATTGAATATTCTCTTTACAAAAGCACTACTGCATCCCATAATTGGTTTCTTCATACTGGATATAGCTAAAATGAATATCTCTCTATCTCTCCATCCCAAAAAATAGCCGCAGTCATAGATAAAAATGCCTATTTCAATACTTCAGTAATGAATATAATGATCTAGAATCTCCTCATATGACACAACTAATCAACTGATGAATTTTTATTATACCTAAAGGGCTCGATGAGGCATATTTGAAAGCATTGATACTTCACACCTCTATAACTTGAATTTGCTATTCAGTCTTTATCCTTAAGCCTATAGCAACTTAGTTTTTTTATTTTATACCATCACCTTCATCTAAACATTTGGCGTATGACTGTAAAGTTACCATGGATTGGGCCCATATCACCCCTAACTTATCAAGTTTAACCATAAAGACAAAATCATATTAAACTGGCACTAGATGATGAAGTCTTTTGAATAAAACCCATGTTGCCTCTTACTCGTTCTCCCTATACTTACAATGTTTCAATTTGAAAACCTGTCTTCTTCAAAAAGATTAGTCCACAAAATTACAGTCCACAGGAAGATCTCAAGAATCTAACATTTTCTGAAATGCATAATTTCCTTACCCTATTTCATTAATATAATAAAGCACCATACTTCCCCAAAATCCTAACCTGCACCAACATAAGTAATATTCCACGCCATACATCATACTACCACTAGCCTCATTCTTGAATCATAGTGAATCAACATCCTATAATCAGCTAATTAATTTCTTTCTGACCTTCCAACGTTCCCTCCTCACTCAATAACCACATGCATTCCACATTTGTACCAGTAATCATCTCCTTCTACATATTAATTGCAATATTCTTACTTTTAAATTTACTAGGATAACATACTCTCGTTCATTTCCTTTTTATTATGAAAACTCCTATTTAGTATTCATATCTATGGAGTCTCCAATATAGCAAAAAGCTCCATTCCCTTTTTGGAAAAGTGACATTACAAGTTTGGTCCTGATCTCTTTCCACAGCCCAGCAAACAAACACATCCACCAATAACTCAGCACTCACAGAAATAAAACAAACGTAGTCCAACACACCTCAACATCATGTGTTATAACTCTACACATCTCGCAACAGTTATCACACCAACACCAAAACTCATCCCAACCAAACACAACACAAACCACCACACTAATACTTAACAATTACTCAATCAGGATTAGGAAAAAATTTTCAACATATGCCTTCAATAAATTTTAAAAGGCCCCAGACTCTAATTAACTAATTCTCTTACTTTCATTATAGCTTATAACCATTAAAGACATAAAAAACCAAAAAAAAAAAAAAAAGTAAATAAAACTATTATAATTATAAGCTAAAATATGAATAAAAAAATCAAAAGACTAATCCAGATACTAAAAAATAAACACTAATATCTTAAAAACAAAAATTAATCAAAAATAACCAAGAAACCCAAAAAAAAACAAAAAACAAAAAGGCATCTAACTTTAACATTTTCTCAAAGATATTTCTCTTCCGATTAGTTTAAATTCAATATGCTAAAAATTTCAAATCTTCTCTCACTGACCAAAAACCATAGAATAACCAGCGTGTAAAAAAAAAACCCTCAACCAACCCCACAAACCAAACACAACCAAAACCCCCAACCCAGAGATAAAACACTACCACTCACTCACCAAAAATACAACCAACACTATACAAATTAACACTAATAACAAAACTGAATATAAACAATCTATCCACAAATCACTACCTAACCTCCCCTCTTGAATTCTACTATAATATTAAAAATACCCACATCAAACTCCCCCATTCAAATATCAATTACACTGTTGTTTGATATATCATAATCTTTGAAATCATTTTCGTATATATTATTTTTTATTTCATAAACGATAACAATGTTAACAAATTTAAGAACAAACTAATATGTATTTAATAAGATATCATCTTCAAATTTATTTTTAATTTATTTATTTTATTATTTGAGAATATCATCGGGTACAGATGTGACCTAAAAGATTTGTCTTATAGGGAATAGCAACCTCATTATAGCATAAAAAAAAAATTAAATTAACACATATTCCCGTTCAATTCTGGGATAAATATTATGCAGGAATAGTAAGAAAAAGGGAAGGTAGTCACTATAGCAGTAGTAATAGAAGTACTGCTATGACTCCTAACACTTGAAATTCAAAAGATTTGTTACTAATCGTACACAAAAGCCTGCCGCAACTAAAAAAAAACAAACTGATGTTGTGCTAAGTATATATGAATAATAGTATTTCGCTAAGATACTGAATATTGAAATTAGAGACCATACTTTAACAAAATATAGAGACTCAGTAAGAAGCCGCATGAGGACCCAATATTTCGAGGAACTGATAACCCAAGTCAAACCCATCTAACCAAAAACAAATCAGCTCATGCAAAATCCACCAAAGCCACACCTAGAAGGGCTATGTTAAAATTGTAGAATGTAACTAGAGTGAACCACGCAATTTGGCTTAGTCAAACTAATGATATACCCATCACTACTACCTATATTTATAAATGATATCATATTAAAACGTATATTAAATATATAATAATATATAATAAATATATCATATGATAAACATACCTATAATATATATATATAACTCATATATATATTTATATATATATAATAATAACTATATATAATATAATAATATATACCCGTAATAATATATATATATATATAAATGATATATTGATACCCAAACCATCCACATGCATTAATAAAAACTAAACGAAGTTATGGTCACACATGCACAATCTAAACATAATAAAACTACTATAACTAAACCGGCAATTTGCTGCTTCATCAATATTAATTATATGATACCCAAAGCCCATCCATAAATCCCGGAATCTAACCCCTTAGTCATCCCTAAATGTTGCATTGAGTCACACTCAAACACCTCCTGTGGCAGACCATTCCACAAATTTAACAACCCTATTACTGAATGGCATGCTTTCTTAATTTTCTATATTATGCCCCCAAATAGTTCACACTGTCCCATCTAAAGTGTCGTGTTCAAATAGAGTACTTAACCAAATTTACAATGTCAGTCTTACCCCTATTAGAAAACTACAAAACATTTTACCATTCGCACTCTCTGAATCCCTCCCCATCTGGAAGACAGTCGAACCTGTTACTGCAGGTCACAGGGCACAGGCTTTTCGAGTTCCTCATCTTTAAATTATTATTTTCTTAATTCCTACAACTCTATATTCATCTTCAGACCTATTATTGATGTTCTTTTATCCTTTTCCTCTCATCTTCCTGCTAGGGTGAATCATATTCCTGTCTACCCCTATAGCCCGCTCCCTCCTCGCCTCGAACATCACCTACATAAAACCTCATTTTATCCATAGACACTATCCTCTATTTCTCAAACCTCACCAATACTTCGTTCTTATCACAAACTCCCCCATGAATATCTTACACTCACAGTCTGACCCACATCTCCTTCCTTAAAAAAACACATTTCTCTGCATTCAAAACACAACCAGGGCAGCTATTCACATATTCACCTCTCACAGTCCCACAGTATCACACAGAGCATACATACTTTAAATTATTTATTTGCTTACTAAACCTGTACCTATTATTTTACCAACTTACAGTTTAAATATCACTAAAGGCCTAAAAAGAAATAAACTAATCTCTTTAAAATAGGTTTTTAAAAAGATTTAAACAAGCCTAAATTTAGCTTAGCCTAGGCCAGGGATATATAAAAGTATATAAGGTAGGCTTAACTGAAGTCTGTGACTGGAAAACCTAATTTAATTTAAATTATCACTAAATTAAAGTAACAATTAATAAAGACTGTATTTAAATCACAGAAAGTCTATTTAAGAATCCAAATAAACACAGAAAACAGTAAATTCTAGGTACCTATGTTAAGCCTAGGGTTAGGCTATCAAATTTAATTACACAGAAAATATATATATTAACAATTGTTTACAGTGACCGTAGTTATATACACAACAGTTAGTGTAATTAGATACACAACACTAATTTGTTTACTAAGTGTTACTTCAAATACACAATTATATTTAGTAAAAAAATTGTCAGTGAGAGCAAAAAATTAACCCCGCCTCTCACTCACTGGTCACTGGTTTAGGCAATATGTCTATATGAGTCACAACTATTCCTGGGCCTCCCCATTTTAAATATTAAGACATTAAGAAGACATTAAGGTAATTATTTCCAATAACTGCCTCTAA
>JABUQX010011984.1:0-26171 GCA_015478945.1 Trachelipus rathkii | reverse complement strand
TCTTGACTGCCTACCTTAGCAGCCTTCTTAACTGCCTACTGGGAACCTCTTGACTGCCTGCCTTATGGCAGCCTTTCTGGACTGACCTACTAGGCCAGCCTTCTTGACTGCCTACCTTAGCAGCCTTTCTTGACTGCCTACTAGCAGTCTTTACTTTGCCTTACCGAGCACCCTCTTTCACTGCCTACCTAGGCAGCCTTCTTGACTGCCTACCTAGGCAGTCTTCTTAACTGCCTACCTAGGCAGCCTTCTTTACTGCCTACCTAGGCAGCCTTCTTGACTGCCTACCTAGGCAGCCTTCTTGACAGCCTACCTAATCAGCCTTCTTAACTGCCTACCTAGGCAGCCTTCTTGACTGACTACCTAGGCAGTCTTCTTAACTGCCTAATTAGGCAGCCTTCATGACTGCCTACCTAGGCGGCCTTCTTAACTGCCTACCTAGGCAGCCTTCTTGACTTCTTGACTGCCTACCTAGGCAGTCTTCTTAACTTCCTACCCAGGCAGCCCTTTCTATTGCCTAATCAGCTTCTTGACTGCCTACCTTAGCAGCCTTCTTGACTGCCTACCTAGGCAGCCTTCTTGACTGCCTACCTAGGCAGCCTTCTTGACTGCCTACCTAGGCAGCCTTCTTGACTGCCTACCTAGGCAGCCTTCTTGACTGCCTACCTAGGCAGCCTTCTTAATTGCCTACCTTGGCAGCCTTCTTGACTGCCTGCCTGTCAGCCTTCTGACTGACCTACCTAGCAGGCCCTTCTTTACTGCCTACCTAGGCAGCCTTCTTGACTGCCTACCTAGGCAGCCTTCTTGACTGCCTACCTAGGCAGTCTTCTTAACTGATTACCTAGGCAGCTTTCTTGACTGCCTACCTAGGCAGCCTTCTTAACTGCCTACCTAGGCAGCTTTCTTACCTGCCTACCTAGGCAGCCTTCTTGACTGATTACCTAGCAGCCTCTTGACTATATACCTAGCAGCCTTCTTAAATGCCTTACTAGGCAGCCTTCTTGACTACCTATTAGGCAGCCTTCTTGACTTCCTGACCTAGCAACCCTTCTGCTGCCTACCTAGGCAAGCCTTCTTAACTGCCTACCTAGGCAACCTTCTTGACTGCCTACCTAGGCCGCCTTCTTTACTGCCTACCTAGGCAGTCTTCTTAACTGCCTACCTAGGCAGCCTTCTTGACTGCCTACCTAGGCAGCCTTCTTGACTGCCTACCTAGACAGCCTTCTTGACTGCCTACCTAGGCAGCCCTCTTGACTGCTACCTAGGCAAGGCATTCTCTACTGCCTGCCTATTAAGCGTCTTGACTGCCTACCTAGGCAGCCTTCTTAACTGCCTATCCTAAGCAGCCTTCTTGACTGCCTACCTTGGCAGCCCTTCTTGACTGCCTACCTAGTTAGCCTTCTTGACTGCCTACTAGGCAGCCCTTCTTGACTGCCTGCTAGGGCAGCCTTCTGACTGGCCTAAACTAGGCAAGCCTTCTTGACTGCCTTAACCTGGCAGCTTCTTGACTGCCTACCTGCAGTCTTCTTAACTGTACCTAAGGCAGCCTTCTTAACTTGCCTACCCTAGGCAGCTTCTTGACTGCCTACCTAGGCAGTCTTCGTAACTGCCTACCTAGGCACCTTCTTTACTGCCTACCTAGGCAGCGCTCTTGACTGCCTACCTAGGCAGCCTTTTGACTGCCTACCTAATCAGCTTTCTTAACTGCTACCTAGGCAGCCTTCTGAATGCCTACCTAGGCAGTCTTCTTAACTTCCTACTAGGCAGCATTCTTGACTGCCTACCTTAGGCAGCCTTCTTGACTGCCTGACCTAGGCAGTTCTTCTTAATGCCAAACCTAGGCAGGCCTTCTGACTTGCCTAACCTAGGCAGCCTTCTTGACTGCCTACAAAGGAGGCATCCTTTTTGACTGCCTACCTAGCAAGCCTTCTTTGACTGCGTACCTAGGCAGCTTTAAATTGCCTACCTTAGCAGCCTTCTTGATTGCCTGCCTATGCAGCCTTCTTGACTGGCCTACTAGGCAGCCTTCTTGACTGCCACCTAGCAGATTTCTTGGAACTGACCTACCTAGGCCAGCCTTTCTTGACTGCCTTACCTAAGCAGTCTTCTGACTGTCTACATTACCTAGGCAGCTTTTCTTGACTGCCTACCTAGAGATTTCTTGACTGCCTACCTAGGCAGCTTTCTTAACTGCCTACCTAGGCAGCCTTCTTGACTGATTACCTAGGCAGCCTTTTTGACTATATACCTAGGCAGCCTTCTTGAATGACTACCAGCACCTTCTTGACTAAACCATATCTAGGCAGCTTTTCTTGACTGCCTGAGCTAGCAGCCTTTCTTGACTGCCTACCTAGGCAGCCTCTTAATTGCCTACCTAGTCAGAGCCTTCTTGACTGGCCTACCTAGGCGCCTTCTTGACTGCCTACCTAGGCAGTCTTCTTAACAGCCTACCTAGCAGCTGTTCTTGGACTTAGCCTACCTTGGCGCCTTCTTGACTGCCTACCTAGACAGCCTTCTTGACTGCCTACCTAGGCAGCCTTCCTGACTGCCTACCTGGGCAGCCTTCTCTACTGCCTGCCTAGGAAGCGTTCTTGACTGTCTACCTAGGCAGCCTTCTTAACTGCCTACCTAGGCAGCCTTCTTGACTGCCTACCTGGGCAGCCTTCTTGACTGCCTACCTAGGCAGCCTTTATGCCTGCCTAGGCAGCGCCGTTGACTGCCTGCCTAGGCAAGCCTTCTTGACTGCCTACCTAGGCAGTTTCTTAACTGCTACCTAGCAGCCTTCTTACTGCCCTACTAGGCAGCTTCTTGACTGCCTACCTAGGCAGCCTTTTTGACTATATACCTAGGCAGCCTTCTTGAATGCCTACCTAGGCAGCCTTCTTGACTGCCTACCTTAGCAGCCTTCATGACTGCCTGCCTAGGCAGCCTTCTTTACTGCCTACCTAGGCAGCCTTCTTAACTGCCTACCTAGGCAGCCTTCTTGACTGCCTACCTAGGCAGCCTTCTTGACTGCCACCTAGGCAGACCTTCTTGACTGGCCTTACTAGGCCAGCCTTCTGACTGCCTACCTAGCAGCCTTCTTGACTGCTACCTAGTCAGCCTTCTTAACTGCCTACCTAGGCAGCCTTCTTGACTGCCTACCTAGGCCGTGTTCTTAACTGCCTACCTAGGCCGCCTTCTTGACTGCCTACCTAGGCAGCCTTCTTAACTGCCTACCTAGGCAGCTTTCTTAACTGCCTACCTAGGCAGCCTTCTTGACTGCCTACCTAGGCAGCCTTCTTGACTGCCTACCTAGGCAGCCTTCTTAATTGCCTACCTTGGAAGCATTCTTGACAGCCTGCCTAGGCAGCCTTCTTGACTGCCTACCTAGGCAGCCTTCTTGACTGCCTACCTAGGCAGCCTCTTGACTGCCTACCTAGCAGCCTTTTAAACTGCCTACCTAGGCAGCTTTTTGACTGCATACCTAGGCAGCCTTGCTTTAACTACCTACTAGGCAGCTTTCTTAACTGCCAAACTAGGCAGCCTTCTTGACTGCCTAACCTAGGCAGCTTCTTGACTACCTACCTAGGCAGCTTCTTGAATGCCTTACCTAGGCAGCCTTCTGACTGCCTACCTGCAGCCTTCTTGACTGCCCTTACCTTGGCACCTTCTGACTGCCTGCCTAGGCAGCCTCTTAGACTGCCTACCTTAGGCAGCCTTCTTAAATTGCCTACCTGCAGCCTTCTAGACTGCCATGCCTAAGCAGCCTTCTTGACGCCTACCTAGGCAGCCTTCTTGACTGCCTACCTGCAGCCTTTCTTGACTACCTACCTAGGCAGCCTTTTAGACTGCCTACCTAGGCAGCCTTCTTGAGTTCCTAAGCAGTCTTTTTAACTGCCTACCTAGGCAGCCTTCTTGACTTGCCTACCTAGGCAGCCTCTTAACTGCCTTACCTAGGCAGCCTTTCTTTGATGCCTAAATAGGTAGCCTTACTTGACTATATAGCCTAAGGCAGCCTTTGAATGCCTTTACCTAGGCAGCCGTCTTGGGACTGCCTACCTTAGCAGCCTTCTTGACTGTACCTAGGCACCTTCTTGACTGCCTACCTAATCAGCCTTCTTAAACTGCCTACCTTGGCAACCTTCTTGACTGCCTGCATAGGCAGCCTTTCTGACTGCCTACCTAGGCAGCCTTCTGACTGCCTTCCTAGGCAGCCTTCTTGTCTGCCTACCTAGGCAGCCATTCTTAACTTGACCTACCTAGGCAGCCTTTCTTGACTGCCTACCTAATCAGCCTTCTTAACTGCCTACTAGGCGCCCTTTCGTGACTGAACTACCTAGGGCCAGTACTTCTACTGCCTTATTAGCAGCCTTCATGACTGCCTACCTAGGCGGCCTTCTTAAACTGCCACCTAGCAGCCTTCCTTGGACTGCCTACCTAGGCGTCTTTCTTAACTTTCCTACCTAGGCAGCCTTCTGACTGCTTACCTAGGCAAAGCCTTCTTGACTGCCTACCTAGGCAGCTCTCTTAACTGCCTACCTAGGCAGCCTTCTGACTGCCTACCTAGGCAGGCTCCTCTTTGACTGCCTACCTAGGCAGGCTTTTTACTGCCCTCCTAGGCAGCCTTCTTGACTGCCTACTAGGCAGCCTCTTAATTGCCTACCTTGGCAGCCCTCTTGACTGCCTGCCTAGGCAGCCTTCTTGAATGCCTACCTAGCAGCCTTCTTTACTTCCTACCTAGGCAGCCTTCTTGACTGCCTACCTAGGCAGGCCCTTCGTTTGACTGCCTACTTATTAGGCAGTCTTCTAAGCTGTTAACCTAGGCAGCTTTCTTGACTGCCTACCTAGGCAGCCTTCTAACTGCCTACCTAGGCAGCTTTTTTAATGCCGTACCCTAGGCAGCTTCTTGAACTGATTACCATAAGCGCCTTCTTGACTATATCACCTAGGCAGTGCCTCTTAAATGCCGTATCTAGGCAGCCTTCAGACTACCTTTATCTAGCAGCCTTCTGACTAGCCTGACTAGGCAGCCTTTCTTTGACTGCCTACCTTAGCAGCCTTCTTGACTGCCTACCTAGGCAGCTTACTTGACTGCCTACCTAGGCCGCCTTCTGGACTGCCTACCTAGGCAGCCTTCTTAACTGCCTTACTGTTCCCCTTCTTGAATGACTACCTAGGCAGCTCTTAACTGCCTAATTAGGCAGCCTTCATTAACTGCCTACCTAGGCGGCCTTCTTAACTGCTACCTAGGCAAGGCGCTTCTTGACTGCGCTACCTAGGCAGTCTTTTGTTAACTTCCTACCTAGCAGCTCTTGGACTGCTACCCTAGGCAGCCTTCTTGACTGCCTCCTAGGCAGTCTTCCTAACTTGTCCTACCTGAGGCAGCCTTCTTGATGTCACTACCTAGGCACTTCTAACTGCCTACCTAGCGAGCCTTCTGACTGCGATACCTTAGGCAGCCTTCTTGACTGCCTACCTAGGCAGCCTTCTTAATTGCCTACCTTAGCAGCCTTCTTGACTGCCTGCCTAGGCAGCCTTCTTGACTGCCTACCTAGGCAGCCTTCTTGACTGCCTACCTAGGCAGCCTTCTTTACTGCCTTCCTAGGCAGCCTTCTTGACTGCCTACCTAGGCAGTCTTCTTAACTGATTACCTAGGCAGCTTTCTTGACTGCCTACCTAGGCAGCCTTCTTAACTGCCTACCTAGGCAGCTTTCTTAACTGCCTACCTAGGCAGCCTTCTTGACTGATTACCTAGGCAGCCTTCTTGACTATATACCTAGGCAGCCTTCTTAAATGCCTATCTAGGCAGCCTTCTTGACTACCTATCTAGGCAGCCTTCTTGACTGCCTGACTAGGCAGCCTTCTTGACTGCCTACCTAGGCAGCCTTCTTAATTGCCTACCTAGGCAGCCTTCTTGACTGCCTACCTAGGCCGCCTTCTTGACTGCCTACCTAGGCAGTCTTCTTAACTGCCTACCTAGGCAGCCTTCTTGACTGCCTACCTAGGCAGCCTTCTTGACTGCCTACCTAGACAGCCTTCTTGACTGCCTACCTAGGCAGCCTTCTTGACTGCCTACCTAGGCAGCCTTCTCTACTGCCTGACAATTAAGCGTTCTTGACTGCCTACCTAGGCAGCCTTCTTAACTGCCTACCTAGGCAGCCTTCCTTGACTGAACCTACTTTCGGCAGTCCTTCTTGACTGCCTACCGTAGGCAGCCTTCTGAACTGCCTACCTAGGCAGCCTTCTTGACTGCCTGGCCTAGGCAGCCTTCTTGACTGCCGTACCTAGGCAGCCTTCTTGACTGCCTACTAGGCAGCCTTCTTGACTTGCTAACTACCTAGGCAGTCTTCTTAACTGCCTACCTAGGAAGCCTTCTTAACTGCCTACCTAGGCAGCCTTCTTGACTGCCTACCTAGGCAGTATTCTTAACTGCCTACCTAGCAGCCTTCTTTACTGCCTTACTATGGGCCAGCCTTCTTGACTGCTACCTAGGCAGCCTTCTTGACTGCTTACCTAATCAGCCTTTCTTCACTGCCTACCTAGGAAGCCTCTTTGCTGCCTATCTAGGCAGTCTTCTTATACTATCCTACTAGGGCAGCATTCTTGACGCCTACCTAGGCAGCCTATTGACTGCCTACCCCATAGGCAGTCTTTCTTAACTGCCAACCAGGCAGCCTTCTTTGATGCCCTACTCGGCAGCCTTCTGACTGCCTACCTAGGCAGCCTTTCTTGACTGCCTACCTAGGCAGCTTCTTGACTGCTACCTAGGCAGCCTCTTAATTGACCTACTTAGCAGCCTTCTTGACTGCTTGCCTAGGCAGCCTTCTTGACTGCTACCTAGGCAGCCTTCTTGACTGCCTACCTTAGCAGCCTTCTTGACTGCCTAAATATGCAGCTTCTTGACTGCCTACCTTAGCAGTCTTCTTAACTGCCTATACCTAGGCAGCCTTCTTGACTGCCTACCTAGGCAGCCTTCTTAACTGCCTACCTAGGCAGCTTTCTTAACTGCCTACCTAGGCAGCCTTCTTGACTGCTTACCTAGGCAGCCTTCTTGACTATATACCTAGGCAGCCTTCATTGAATGCTACCTAGGCAAGCTTCCTTGACTACCTTCTAGGCAGCCTTCTTGACTGACCTGACTAGGCAGCCTTCTTGACTTGCCTACCTAGGCAGCCTTCGTTTAATTGCCTACCTAGGCAACCTTCTTGACTGCCTACCTAAGGCCGCCTTCTTGACTGCCTACTAGGCAGTCTCTTAACTGCCTTACCTAGGGCAGCCTTCCTTGACTGCCACCTAGGCAGCCTTCTTTGACTGCCTACCATAGAACAGCCTTCTTGACATGCTACCTAGCGCAGGCCTTTCTGACGGCCTACCTAGGCAGCCTTCTCTACTGCCTGCCTAGGAAGCGTTCTTGACTGTCTACCTAGGCAGCCTTCTTAACTGCCTACCTAGGCAGCCTTCTTGACTGCCTACCTTGGCAGCCTTCTTGACTGCCTACCTAGGCAGCCTTCTTGACTGCCTACCTAGGCAGCCTTCTTGGCCGCCTGCCTAGGCAGCCTTCTTGACTGCCTACCTAGGCAGTCTTCTTGACTGCCTACCTAGGCAGCCTTCTTGACTGCCTACCTAGGCAGTCTTCTTAACTGCCTACCTAGGCAGCCTTCTACTGCCTACTAGGAAGCCTTTCTTGATGCCTTACCTTAGGCAGTCCTTTTACTGAGCTACCTAGGCAGCCTTCTTTACTTGCCTACCTAGGCAGCCTTCTTGACTGCCTACCTAGGCAGCCTTCTTGACTGCCTACCTAATCAGCCTTCTTAACCCTTTTTTGACTGATGGTACTCTCATGTAAAGCAACTTAAAATAGCTATAAAATTTTTCATGAGTAAAAATTTTAGGTTTTAAGCTCATGGTACTCTCATGTTACGCATTAAGATTTATTTTGTGGAGGTATATGGCATCTAACTTACATGTGATATTTTTAATATATACATTTCGATTAAGATGTCGAAAATTTCGGTTCTGTGAAAATTGGCTGTACGATTTAGATAATTTGATATAAAGGTGTAGCGTTCGTTGATCGCTTTGTTTCACATCATAATAAATTTCACTTTGGGAATTGTTTTTAGTAAAGTGTCGCACTCAGGATACTTAAATAGAGTGTATCTCCTGATATAATTAACGTCGTTATATTCCCTATTAACCTCTCAGTATTAAAATTTATTTCTTTACAAATCTCATATTTTTCCATATGGCATGAATACGGTAGCCGTCAGTACGAGTTGCCCAATTTCATAAATTTTTGAGGGGAAACTTTATTTTTTTATTAATATTTCTTTCTACTGTTTGTGATAAAATAAAATGTTTTACCTAATGAACCACTAGATATGCATATTTAATGTTAATTTATTGTTTTTATTGTATATATATAAAAAAAGTATTAAAAAAATTATATTATAATACGAAAAAGAATCTAATTTATAAGTGCTATTTATTTAAAATTATTATAAGAATATAAAATATAATATATATAATATTAATATATATATATATAGACATTATATATATATATATATATATATTATATATAATATATATATATATATATATATATATATATATATATATATATATATATAATATATTAATATTACTATATATATATATATATATATATATATATATCCGAGAGTATAGAAAGTAATAGCAAAAAAATTATTCTTCATCTCATTCTCCTCCTCCTCTCTTCTCTCTCTCTCTCTCTCTCTCTCTCTTCTCTCTACTCTCTCTCTCTCTCTCCTGCTTTAGAGAAGTTCCATGAATTGTCAATGATAAAGTACAATATATATATATATAATTATATATATATATATATATATATAATATAATATATAATATATATATATTATAGTATATAATTAAAGTTCTAGTATAGTTAATTTACTAAATCTATCAAATAAACCTCTATGTACGCTACACACCTTTATAACGAAGGAGGATAGAAGTGATTGCAACAACTATAGAGGAATATCCTTGCTTACGCATGCAAGTAAGGTATATGAGAAGATATTGGAAAAAGGACTGAGAGAGATAGGGGAGAATAAACTAAATGAAGCACAACATGGATTTAAACCAGGAAGAGGAACAACTGATCTGATTTTCTGCTTGAAGATGATAGTTGAGAAAAACTGGGAGAGGGGAAGAGACATTTATTTATCTTTTATCGATTTAGAGAAAGCTTTTGACACGATGCCTAGGAAAAAGCTGTGGAAAATGATATGTGACCCATCCTACGGAATAGACTGAATGTTAATTACGGTAATAGAAGGAATGCACATAGGGAATGAAAGTGCTGTTAGAACTAAGGCGGTATGATCTCACCGTTGATTTTCGTCATGCATATGGATAAATGTATAAGAATGGCGCTGGAGGAGAAAGAGGAGATGGCTACGGTATATGCTGATGATATAGCGATGGTGACGAGAGATAAGGAGACATTGCAAAGGGTGATGACAATATGGTCGGAAGTGTTACGGGATGAGTGGATGAATATGAACAAAGAGAAGACAGAGATGATGAAGATTTCGAGGGAGAGGGATAGATGTGAGATCCAGGTGGACTGGGTCGTGTTTCGAGACACAGAAAGCTTCAGTTACCTGGGAGTGACGGTGAATTCGGAGGGGGAGATGACACAGGAGATCGAGGGAAAGATCGAGAAATTTTCAAGAAGACTGAGGCATCTGTACCCAATATTGAAGAAAAGGCATGTGCCAAGAAAGGTGAAAGTGCTAATTTATACCGCGATGCTGAGAGCGACGCTGACGTACGGAGCGAAGGAGTGGACTCTGACCACCACAACCAGAAGTAGGGTGGAGGCGGTGGAGATGAAGGTGTTAAAACTGATAGTCGAAGCAAGTAGATGGGAGAGGAGGAGAAATGTGGAGATTATGCGCGAGATAGAGGTAGAGCCTGTTCTGGATCTGGTGGGAAAACAACAGTTGACATGGTACGAACATGTTAGAATATTGGAAGATGAGAGATACCCGACAAAATGTTACGCTATACGTCCGGCGGGAAGAAGACCAAGGAAGAGATGGGTAGATGGAGTTTGGACTGCAATGAAGGAGCAGGACGAACCTCGAACAGTGAGGAAGAGGAGATTAACCGAGACAGGACGGCATGAGGCTTCGTAAGTGACAGGCACACCTCTAATCGACGCGCTTTGGTGAGAAAGATGAAATATATATATTATATATATATATATATAAAATATTATATAATATAGATGTAAAATATATAAATAAATATATATATATATATATATATATATTATATATATATATATATATATATATATATATATAATATATATATATATATATATATATACTATCATAAGAAAATTAAGTTTTACTAGTTAATTTTATTTTTCTTTATTAAAATTGATGTGAAAATGATTTTTTTTAAGTTATTTTACAAGTAAATTATAAAAGAAATTAGTTTAAAATGTAACCTTGAAAGTCTGTCGGTACTCTCATGTGCCGTCTTCTAAATTAACATAATAAAAAAAAATTTCGGAGAAAAAAGATAATAAACCATCTTCTACACTCAAAATAAATATAATACAATAGAAAAAACTATAGAATAATTGAAAAAACTACTCTCGTCAACAAAGGGTTAACTGCCTACCTAGGCAGCCTTCTTGACTGCCTACCTAGGCAGTCTTCTTAACTTCCTACCTAGGCAGCCTTCTTGACTATATACCTAGGCAGCCTTCTTAAACTGCCTACTAGCAGCCTTCTTGACTGCCTACCTAGGCAGTCTTCTTAACTTCCTACCTAGGCAGCCTTCTTGACTGCCTACCTAGGCAGCCTTCTTGACTGCCTACCTAGGCAGTCTTCTTAACTGCCTACCTAGGCAGCCTTCTTTACTGCCTACCTAGGCAGCCTTCTTGACTGCCTACCTAGGCAGCCTTTTTGACTATCTACCTAGGCAGCCTTCTTGACTGCCTACCTAGGCAGCCTTCTTGACTGCCTACCTTGGCAGCCTTCTTGACTGCCTGCCTAGGCAGCCTATGACTTGCCTACGCTAGCAGCCTTCTTAATTGCCTACCTTGGCCAGCCTTCTGGACTCCCTCCCAAAGGCAGCCTTTTTGCCGGCCTACCTAGGCCGCCTTTTTAGCTGCCTAACTAGCAGCCTTCTTGACTGCTACCTAGGGCAGCCTTCTTGACTGCGCCTTACCTAATCAGCAGCTTCTTAACTCCTACTAGCACCTTTCTTGACTGCCCTAACCTAGGCAGTTCTTAACTGCCTACAGCTGCCTTCTTGACTGCCTACCTAAGAAGCCTTCTTAACTGCCTACCTAGCGCTTCTTAACTGCTACCTAGGCAGCCTTCTTGACTGCCCTACCTAGGCAGCCTTCTTGACTGCCTACCTAGCCAGCCTTCTTAATTGCCTACCTTGGAAGCATTCTGACTGCCTGCCTAGCAGCCTTCTTGACTGCCTACCTAGGCAGCCTTTGACTGCCTACCTAGCAGCCTTCTTGATGCCTACCTAGCAGTCTTCTAGACTGCTACCTAGGCAGGAATTTTGACATGCATACTAGGCCAGCCTTCTTAACTACCTACCTAGGCCAGCCTTTCTAACTGCCTACCTAGCAGCCTTCTTGACTGCCTACCTAGGCAGCCTTCTGACTGCCTAACCTAGGCAGCCTTCTTAAATGCCTACCTAGGCAGCGCTTCTTGACTGCCTACCTTGCAGCCTGCTTGACTGCCTACCTGCCTAGGCATCTTGACTGCCTGCCTAGCAGCCTTCTTGACTGCCTACTAGCAGCCTTTCTTAATTGCCTACCTTTCAGCCTTCTTGACTTGCGCCTTAGGCAGCCTCTTGACTGCCTACCTAGCCAGCCTTCTACTGCCTACCTATTCAGCCTTCTTAACTGCCTACCTAGGCAGCCTTCTTGACTGCCTACCTAGCAGTCTCTTAACTGCCTACCTAGGCCGCCTTCTTGACTGACTACCTAGGCAGCCTTCTTAACTCCCTACCTAGGCAGCTTTCTTAAACTGCCTGCCTAGCAGCCTTCTTGACTGCCTACCTAGGCAGCCTTCTTGACTGCCTACCTAGGCAGCCTTCTTAATTGCCTACCTTTGCAGCCTTCTTGACTGCCTGCCTAGGCAGCCTTCTTGACTGCCTACCAGGCAGCCTTCTTGACGCCTACCTAGGCAGCCTTGACTGCCTACCTAGTCAGTCTTCTTAACTGCCTACCAAGGCAGCCTTGCTTGACTGCATACCTAGGCAGCCTTCTTAACTACCTACCTAGGCAGCTTCTTAACTGCCTACCTAGCAGCCTCTTGACTGCCTACCTAGCAGCCTTCTTGGAACTATATACCTAGCAGCCTCTTAAATGCCTACCTAGCAGCCTTTCTTGACTGACCACCTTTGGCAGCCTTCTGAACTGCCTACCTAGGCAGCCTTCTGGACTGCCTGCCTAGGCAGCTTCTTGACTGCCTACCTAGGAGCCTTCTTAACTGCCTACCTGGCAGCCTTCTTGACTGCCGCCTAGGCAGCCTTCTTGACTGCCTACCTAAGCATCCCTTCTTGACTGCCTACCTAGCAGCCTTCTTGACTGCCTACCTAGGCAGGGCCTTCTTGACTGCCTTACTAGGCAGCCTCTTGACTCCTTTCCTAGGCCTTCTTGACTGCCTACCAGGCAGCCTTCTTGACTGCCTACCTAGGCAGCCTTTTAACTGCACTACCTAGGCAGACCTTCTAACTGCCTACCTAGGCAGCCTTCTTGAACTGCCGACCGTAGTAAGCCTTCTTGACTATTATTAACCTAGCAGCCTTCTTAATGCCTTACCGTAGCCGCCTTCTTGACTGGCCTACCTAGGCAGTCTTCACCCTACCTAGGCAGCCTTCTGACTGCCTACCTAGCAGCCTTCTTGACTGCCTACCTATGCAACCTTCTTGACTGCCTGGCCTAGCAGCCCTTCTTGACTGCCTACCTTGGCAGCCTCTTTGACTGCCTACCTAGGCAGCCTTCTTGACTTGCTACCTGGCAGCTCTCTTAACTGCCTACCTAGGCAGCCTGCTTAACTGCGCTACCTAGCACCTTCGTTGATGCCTACTAGGCAGTCTTCTTACTGCCTACCTAGGCAGCCTTCTTTACTGCCTACCCAGGCAGCTTTCTTGACTGCCTTCCTAGGCAGCCTTCTGACAGCCTACCTAATCGCCTTTCTTAAACTGCCTACCTAGGGCAGCCTTCTTGACTGACTACCTAGCAGTCTTCTTAACTGCCTACCTAGCAGCCTTCAATGAAGCCTACCTAGGCGCCTTCTTTAAACGTGCCACCTAGCAGCCGTCTTTGATGTCCTACCTAAGGCAGTCTTCTTAACTTGCCTACCTAGGGCAGCCTTCTTGACTGCCACCTAGGCAGCTTCTTTACTGCCTACCTAGGCAGTCTTCTTAACTGCCCTCCTAGGCATCCTTCTTGACTGCCTACCTAGCAGCCTCTTGACTGCTATCTGGCAGCGCTTTGACTGCCTACATAGCCAGCCTTCTGACTGCTACCTAGGCAGCCTCTTAATTGCCTACTTAGCAGCCTTCTGACTGCCTGCCTAGCAGCCCTCTTGACTGCCTACCTAGGGCAGCCTTCTTTATGCCTACCTAGCAGCCTTTTGACTTGCCTAACTAGCAGCCTTCTTGATGCCTTACCTAGCAGTCGTTCTTACTATTACCAGCAGCTTTCTTGACGCCACCTAGGCAGCCTTCTTAACTGCCTACCTAGGCAGCTTTTCTTAACTGCCTACCTAGCAGCCTTCTTGACTTGATATCCTAGGCAGCCTTCTTACTATATACCTAGCAGCCTCTTAAAGCCTATCTAGGCAGAAACCTTCTTACTACTTATCTAGCAGCCTTCTTGACTGCCTGACTAGGCAGCCTTCTTGACTGTTTACCTAGGCAGCCTTCTTAATACCTAGGCAGCCTTTCTGACTGCCTACCTAGCCGCCTTCTTGACTGCCTACCTCAGGCAAGTGCTTCTAACTGCTACCTAGTCAGCCTTCTGACTGCCTAACCTAGCAGCCTTCTTGACTGCCTACTAAATCAGCTTGACTGCCTACCTAGCAGCCTTCTTGACTGCCACCTAGGCATGCCTCTCTACTTCCTACCTAAGCAGCTTTCTGACTGCCTACCTAGGCAGCCTTCTTAACTGCCTACCTAGGCAGCCTTCTTGTGACTGCCTACCTTGGCAGCCTTACTTGACTGCCTACCTAGGCACCTTTTTGACTGCCTACCTAGCCAGCCTTCTTGTGCCTGCCTAGGCAGCCTCTTGACTGCCTACCTAGGCACCTTCTTGACTGCCTACCTAGGCAGCTTCTTGACTGCCTACCTAGCAGTCTTCTTAACTGCCTACCTATGCAGCCTTCTTAACTGCCTACCTAGGCAGCCTTCTTGACTGCCTTACCTAGGCAGTCTTCTTAACTGCTACCTAGCAGCCTTCTTAACTGCCTACCTAGCAGCCTTCTTGACTGCCTACCTAGGCAGCCTTATTCTTGACTGCCTACCTTATCAGCCTTCTTGACTGCCTACCTAGCCAGCCTTCTTGACTGCCTACCTAGCAGCCTTCTTGACTTCCTACCTAGGCACCTTCTTGAGTGCCTACCTAGCAGTCTTCTTAACTTCCTACCTAGGCAGCCTTTTTGATTGCCTGCCTAGGCATCTTGACTGCCTACTTAGGCAGTCTTCTTAACTGCCTACCTAGCAGCCCTTCTTTACTGCCTACCTAGGCAGCCTTCTTGATGTCCTACCTAGCAGCCTTTTTAATAGTATACCAGTCAGCCTGTCTTGAAAGCCTACCTAGCACCTTCTTGACTAACCTACCTTGGCAGCCTTGCTTGACGCCTGCCTAGCGCAGCCTTATGACTGCCTACCTAGCAGCCTTCTAATTGCCTACCTTGGCAGCCTTCTTAACTGCCTGCCTAGCAGCCCTCCTGACTGCCTACCTAGGCAGCCTTCTTTGCTGCCTAACTACGCAGCCTTCTTGACTGCCTACTAGACAGCCTTCTTGACTGCCTAACCTAGCAGCCTTCTTGACTGCCTACCTAGCAGCCTTCTTGACTGCCTCCTAGGCAGCCTTCTGACTGCCTACCTAGGCGCCTTCTGTGACTGCCTACCTAGGCAGGCTGCTTGACTGCCTGCCTAGGCAACGCCTTCTTGACTCCTAACCTAGGCCGCCTTCTTGATCTGGCCTACTAGGCAGCCTTCTTGACTGCCTACCTAAGGCAGTCTTTCTGTAACTGACCTACCATAGGCAGCCTTCCTAACTCCTACCTAGGCAGCCTTCCTTGACTGCCTACCTAGGCAGTCTTCTTAAATGCCTACCTAGGCAGCCTTCTTGACTGCCTAAATAGGCAGCCTTCTTGACTGCCACCATAGCAGCTTCTTGACATGTCCCTACCTATATCAAAGCCTTACTAACTAGCCTACCATAGGCCGAGCCATCTTGACCTGACACTAACCATAGGCCGCCTTCCTTGACTGCCTACCTAGCAAGCCTTCTATGACTGACCTACGCTAGCAAGTCTCTTAATGCCTTACCTAGAGCAGCCTTTCCTAACTGCCATACCTAGCAGACCATTCATCTTGACTGACCATACCTAAGGCAGTCTTCATAAACTAGCCTACCTAAGCAGCCTTTTTACTGCCTAAATAGGCAGACCTTCGTTGACTCACTACCATAGGAGCTTTCTGACATGCCTACCTAATCAGCCTATCTATAAACTACCTACCTAGAGCAGCCTTCTTGACTGACCTACCTACGGCATTCTTCAAACTAATTTGCCTACCTAAGGCAGCCTTCTGACTGACACCCTAGCAGTACTTCGTAACTTCCTCAACCTAGGCAGCCTTCTTGCTTAGCCTACCTAGAGCCTTCATTTACTGCCTAACCTAGCAGACTTCTTGACATGCCTACCTACGGCAATGCCTTCTGTGACGCACCTACACTAGGCAGTTTTCTTAAACTGACCTACAGATAGCCCTTCATTGAACTGCACTACCTAGCAGTCTTCTTAACTAGACTACCTAGGCAGCTTCATTGACTGCCTAACCTAGCAGCCTTCTGACTGCTACCTAGGCAGCCTTCTTGACTGCCTACCTAGGCAGCCTTCTTGACTGCCTACCTAGGCAGCCTTCTTGACTGCCTACCTAGGCAGCCTTCTTGACTGCCTACCTAGGCAGCCTTCTTGCTGCCTACCTAGGCAGCCTTCTGACTGCCTACCTAGGAGCCTTCTTGACTGCCACCTAGGCAGCCTTCTTGACTGCCTTGCCTAGGCAGCCTTCTGACTGCCTACCTAGGAAAGCCTTCTTGACTGCCTACCTAGGCAGCCTTCTTGACTGCCTACCTAGGCAGTCTTCTTAACTGCCTACCTAGGCAACCTTCTTAACTGCCTACCTAGGCAGCCTTCTTGCCTGCCTACCTTAGCAGTCTTCTTAAACTCCTACCTAGGCAGCCTTCTTTACTCCCCCTCTACCTAGGCAGCCTTCTGACTGCCTACCATAGGCCAGCCTTTTGACTGCCAACCTAGGCACCCTTCTTAACTGCCTACCTAGCAGCCTTCTTGACTGCCTACCTAGGCAGTCTTCTTAACTTCCTACCTAGCAGCCTTCTTGACTGCCTACTAGGCAGCCTCTTAACTGCCTAACTAGGGCAGCCTTCTTGGACTGCCTACCTAAGGCGTTCTTCTTAACTTCCTACCTAGCCAGCCTTCTTGACTGCCACCTAGGCAGCCTTCTAAACTGCCTACCTAGGCAGTCTTTCTTAACTGCCTACCTAGGCAACTCTTCTTACTGCCTACTTAGGCAGCCTTACTACCTACCTAGGAAGCCTTCTTGACTGTCCTAGGCAGCCTTCTGACTGCCTACTTAGGCCGCCTTCTTGAACCGCCTACCTAGGCAGCCTTTTTGACTGCCTACCTAGGCAGTCTTCTTAGCTGCACCTAGGCAGCCTTCTTAACTGCCATACCTAGGAAGCCTTCTTGACAGCCAGCCTAGGCAGCATCCTTGACTGCCTCACCTTAGGCCGGCCTTCTGACTGCCATACCTAGCAGCCTTCTGACTGCCCTACCTAGCAGTCTTCTTTAGCTTGCCTACTAGCAGCCTCTTAACTGCCCTTACCTAGCAGCCTCCTTGACGCCTAGTAGGCAGCCTTCTTGACTAGCTACCTAGGCAGCCTTCTGACTGCCTACCTAGGCAGCCTTCTTGACTGCCTACCTAGCAGCCTTTTGACTGCTTACAGGCACCTTTTGACTGCCCTACCTAGGCACCCTCATGGACTTGCCTACCTAGGCATCTTCTTGACGTCCTACCTAGGCAGCCTTCTTGACTGCCTCCCTAGGAACTTGCTTGATGGCCTACCTAGGCAGCCTTCTTGACTGCCTACCTGACAGTTCTTATTGCCACCTAGGCACCTTCTGACTGCCTACCTAGCACCTTCTTAAACTGCCTACCTAGGCAGTCTTCTTGACTGGCTTACCTAGGCAGCCTTCTTGACTGCCTGCCTAGGCAGCCTTCTTGACTACCTACCTATTCAGCCTTCTTAACTCCTAATCAGCCTTCTTAACTGCCCACCTAGGCAGCCTTCTTGGACTGCCTACCTAGGCAGTCTCTCTTAACTGCCCACCTAGGCAGCCCTTCTTGGATCACCTACCTAGGCAGTCCTCTTAACTGCCTACCTAGGCAGCCTTCTTGACTGGCTCACCTAGGCAGCCTCTCTGACTGCCTACCCAGGCTGCCTTCTGACTGCCTACCTTGGCAGCCTTCTCTCTTGACTGCTTACCTAGGCAACCTTCTCTTGACTGCTCACCTTAGGTCAGCCTTCTTGACTGCCTAACTAGGCAGTCTTCTTAACTGCCTACCTAGGGAGCCTTCTTAACTGCCTACCTAGGCAGCTCCTTGACTGTGCCTACCCAGGCAGTCTTCTTAACTGCCTACCAGGCAGCCTTCTTACTGCCTACCTAGGCAGTCTTCTTGACCGTCTACCTAGGCATCCTTCTTGACTACCCAGGTAGTTTCCCACCGCCTACCTAGGCAGCCTCTTGACTGCCCACCTAGGCAGCCTTCTGGACTGCCTACCTAGGCAGCTTTGACTGCCTACCTAGGCAGCCTTCTTGACTGGTTGCAACTAGGCAGTCTTCTTAACTGCCTACCTAATCAGCTTCCTTAACTGCCTACCTAGGTATCCCTTCTTGACTGCCTACCCAGGCAGTCTTCTAACTGCCTACCTAGCCGCCTTCTTGACTGCCACCTATGCAGCCTTCTTTAACTGGTCTACCTAGGCAATTTCCTTGACCGCCCACCTAGCAGTCTTTAACTGCCTACCAGGCAGCCTCTTTACTGGGCTCTACCCAGGCAGCCTTCTCTTGACTGCCTACCTAGGCAGCCTTCTTGATTGCCTACCTAGGCAGTCTTAACTGCCTACCTAATCAACCTTCTTAACTGCCTACCTAGGCAGCCTTCTTGACTGCCTACCTAGGCAGTCTTCTTAACTGCTTACCTAGGTTGCCTCTTTGACCGGCCTTTACCTACAGCTCCTCTCTTAACTGCCTACCTAGGCAGCCTCTTAACTGCTCACCTAGGCAGCCTTCTGCCTGCCTACCCAGGCAGTCTCTTTAACTGCCCCACTAGGCAGCCTCTTTACTGCCTACCTAGGCCCTCCTTGACTGCCTACCTAGGCAGTCTTCCTAACTGCCTACCTAGGCCTCTTGACTGCCCCACGAATTTGACTGCCTACCTAGGCAGCCTTCTTGACTGCCTACCTAGGCAGCCTTCTTAACTGCCTACCTAGGCAGCCTTCTTGACTGCCTAGCCAGCCTTCTTGACTGCCTACCCAGGCAGCTTCCTTGACTGCCTGCCTAGGCAGCTTTCTTGACCGGCCTACCCAGTAGCCTTCTTAACCGCCTACCCAGGGCAGCCTCTGACCGCCTACCTAGGCAGTCTCTTAACTGCCCACCCAGGCAGCTCCTCTTGACTCCGCTCACCCAGGCAGCCTCTTAACCGCCTCACCCAGGCAGCCTTCTGACTGCCCACCTAGGCAGCCTTCTTTACTGGCTACCTAGGCAGCCTTCTTGACTCCCTGCCTAGGCACCTTCCTGACTGCCTACCTAGGCAGCCTCTTTAACTGCCTCACCTAAGCCTTCTTCGCTGCCTACCTAGGCAGCCTCTTGACTGCCTTCACCTAGGCAGTCTTCTTAACTGCCTACCTTAATCAGCCTTCTTAACTGCCTACCCAGGCAGCTCTCCTTGACTGCCTACCTAGGCAGTCTTCTTTACTGCCTACCTAGGCAGCCTCTTGACTGCCTACATAAGCAGCCTTCTTAACTGCCTACCTAGCAGCCTTCTTGACTACCTAGGCAGTCTTCTTAACGGCCTACCTAGGGCAGCCTTCTTGACTGCCTACTTAGGCAGCCTCTTGACTGCCTACCTAGGCAGCCTTCTTGACTGCCTACCTAGGCAGCCTTTTTGACTGCTTACCTAGGCAGCCTTCTTGACTGCTTCACTTAGCAAAGCCTTCTTGACGGCCTACCTAGGCAGTCTTCTTAACTGGCTACCACCTAGGCAGCCTCCTTGACTGCCTACCAAATCAGCTCTCTTAACTGCCTACCTAGGTAGCTTTCTTAACTGCCAACCTAGGCAGTCTTCTTAACTGCCTTCCTAGGCAGCCTTCTTGACTGCCCACCTAGGCAGCCTTCTTGACTGCCTACCTAGGCAGCTTCCTCTTGACTGCCTACCTAGGCAGCCTCCTTGAACTGCCTACCTAGCAGTCTTCTTAACTGCCTACCTAATCAGCTTTCTTAACTGCTGCCTACCTGGGCAGCCTTCTTGACTGGCTACCTAGGCAGCTCTCTTAACTGCCTACCTAGGGCTGCCTTCTTGACTGCTTACCTATGCAGCCTTCTTAACTGCCTTTACTAGGCAGCCTTCTTGACTGGCCTACCCAGGCAGTCTCTTAACTGCCTACCCAGGGCAGCCTTCTTACTATGTTCCTCCTAGGCAGCCTTCTTGACTGCCTACCCAGGCAGCCTTCTTTGACTGGCTCACCTAGGCAGTCTTCTTAACTGCCTACCTAATCACCTTCTGCATCCGTCTAAATAGGCAGCCTTCTTTGATTTGGCCTACCTAGGCAGCTCCTTAACTGCTTACCTAGGCCGCCTCTTCTTGACTGCCTACCATAGCCTTCATAACTGCCTACCAGGCAGCTTCCTTGACTGCCTGCCCAGTGTTCTTAACTGCCTACCTAGGCAGCCTTCTGAACTGCCTACCTAGGCAGTCTTCTTAACCGCCTACCTACAGCCTTCTTGACTCTCTACCTAGGCAGCCTTCTTGACTGCCTACCTAGGCAGCTCTCTTGACTGCCTTCCCAGGCAGCTTTCTTGACTGCCTACCTAGGTAGTTTCTTAACTGCCTACCTAGGTTCTTGACTGCCTACCTAGGGTATTCTTGACTGCCTACTTAGGCAGTCTTCTTAACTGGCTACCTAGGCAGCCTTCTTTGATTGCCTACCTAGGCAGTCTCTTAACTGCCTACCTAATCAGCCTCCTTAACTGCCTACCCAGGTAGCCTCTTGACTGCCTACCCAGGCAGCCTTCTTAACTGCCTACCTAGGCAGCTCTCTTGACTGCCTACCCAGGCAGTCTTCTTAACTGCCTACCTAGGCAGCCTTCTTGACGCCTACCTAGGCAGCCTTTCTGACTGCCTACCTAGGCATTCTTCTTAATGCCTACCTGGCAGCCTTCTTGACTGCTTACCTAGGCAGCCTTCATGCTACCTAGGCAGCCTTTCTGACTGCCTACCTAGGCAGTCTCTTAACTGCCTACCTAGGCAGCCTCTTAACTGCCTACCTAGGTAGCCTTCTTGACCGCCTACCTAGGCAGTCTTCTTAACTGCCTACCTAGGTAGCCTTCTTAACTGCCGCAGCTTTCTGACTGCCTACCTAGGCAGTCTTCCTAACCTGCCCACCTAGGCAGCCTTCTTGACTGCCTCCCTACTCAGCCTTGCTTGCCTAGCTAGCCTTCTTGACTGCCTACCCAGGCAGTCTCTTCTTAACTGCCTACCCAGGCAGCCCTCTTGACTGCCTACCCAGGCAGCCTTCACTGCCTACCCAGGAGTCTTCTAACTGCTCACCTAGGCAGTCCACTTGACTGCTCACCAGGGAAGCCTCTTGACTGCCTACCTAGGCAGACTTTTTGACTGCCTCTAGGCAGCTCTCTTAACTGCCTACCTAGGCAGCGCCTTCTTGACTGCCTACCCAGGCAGCCTCTTGGACAGTCTACCCAGGCAGCCTTTGGACTGCCTACCCAGGCAGCCTTTCTTGACTGCCCACTTCAGGCAGTCTCTAACTGCCTACCTAGCCTCTCTTGACTGCCTACCCAGGCAGCCTTCTTAACTGCCTACCTTCAGCAGCCTTCTTAACTGACTACCTAGGCAGCCTCTTGACTGGCTACCTAATCAGCTTCTTAACTGCCTACCTAGGCAGTTTTGACGTTTAATTAGGTAGTTTTCTTAATCGTTTACTAGGTAGTTTTCTGATCGTTTACTTAGGTAGTTTTTAACTGCTACTTAGGTAAAGTTTTCTTGACTGTTTACTTAGGTAGTTTTAATTGCTTATCCCACCAGTTTTCTTAATTGATTATCTAGGCAGTTTTCTTGACGTTTTCCTAGGTAGTTTTCTGATCGTTTTACTTAGAGTTTTTTGATCGTTTACTTAGTAGTTTTTGATTCTCGTTTAGGTAGCCTTCTTGACTGCCTACTGTGGTAGGTTTTCTTAATTGCTTCACTTAGTATTTTCTTGACTGTTTACTAAGCAGTTTTCTTTGGATCGCCTACCTAGGCAGTCTTCTTATCTGCCTACCTAGGCAGCCTTCTTCCTGCCTAGGCAGCCATCTGACTGCCTACCTAGGCAGTCTTCTTAATTGCCTACAGGCAGCCTTCTTGACTCCCTACCTAGGCATCTTGACTGCCTACCCAGGCAGCCAGCCTCTTTGACTGCCTGCCTAGGCAGCTTTCTTGACTGCCTACCTAGGCAGTTTTCTTAACTGCCCCTAGGCAGCCTCTTTGACTGCCTACCTAGGCAGTCTTCTTAACTGCCTACCTTAGCAGCCTTCTTGACTGCCTACCTAGGTGGCCTCTTGACTGCCTACCCAGGCAGCCTTCCTTGACTGCTGTTTACTAGGTAGTGTTCTTTCTAATTGTTTACTCTAGGGTAGTTCTTGACTGTTTACCACCAGTTTTCTAATTGCTTCATTTAGGCAGTTTTCTTAATAGTTTGCCTAGGT
The DNA here is from genome assembly GCA_015478945.1 of Trachelipus rathkii. NCBI lineage: Eukaryota > Metazoa > Arthropoda > Malacostraca > Isopoda > Trachelipodidae > Trachelipus > Trachelipus rathkii. The sequence goes on along the minus strand of JABUQX010011984.1, from coordinate 3,864 downwards.
AGTCTTTTAATTGTTTACTAGGTAGCTTTTTGATTGCCCACTCTAGGTAGTTTTCTTTTGACTGCTTCACTTAGGTAGTTTTCTTTGATCGTTTACCTAGGCAGCCTTCTTGATTGCTTACCTAGGTAGTCTTCTTAATCTGCCTACCTAGGTAGTCTTCTTAATTATTTACCTAGGTAGCTTTGATCGTTTTTCACTAGGCATTTTTTGATCGTTTACTTAGGTAGTTTTCTTGTGGATTGCTTCTACTTTGGCAGTTTTTTGATTGTTACTTTCAGTGTTTTTGATTGTACATTAGGTAGCCTTGACTGTTTCATTTAGGTAGTCTTTAATCATACTTCTACTTAGGCAGCTCTTCTTGACTGCTTCTACTAAATCAGTTTTCTTAACTGCCTACCTAGGTAGTTTTCTGACTGCCTACCTAGGCAGTCTTCTCAACTGCCTACCTAGGCAGCCTTCTTGACTGCTCACCCAGTAGCCTTCTTGACTGCCTACCCAGGCAGCCTTCTTGACTGCCTACCTAGGTAGCTCTTGGATCATCTACCTAGGCAGTTTTCTAATTGCCTACGATCAGTTTTCTTAATTCGTTTATTTAGGTAGTTTTTGATCGTTTACTTAGAAGTTTTTTAATTCGTTTACTTAGGTTTTCTTGATTGCTTTGCATTTATGTAGTTTCTTAACTGTTTTTATTTAGTAGTTTTCTTGACTGCTTACGAGTTTTAATTGTTTACTTAGGTAGTTTTTATTGTTTTTCTTAGGTAGTTTTTTGATTATGTTTACTTAGGTAGCTTTGATTGTTTACCTAGGTAGTCTTTTGTCTGCTTCACGATCAATTTTTCTGAATTGCCAGCTAGGGTAGTTTTCTTTGACGTAGCCTACTAGGCAGTTCTTTCCTTAACTGCTTACCTAGGCTTCGTCTTCTTGACTGCCCACCTAAGCAGCCTTCATAACTGCCTACCTAGGCAGCCTTCTGACCGCCTACCCAGGTCTTCTAACTGCCCACCCAGTAGCCTCTTGACTTGCCTACCCAGGCAGTCTTCTTAACTGCTCACCCAGCTCTTGACTGCCTACCCAGGCAGCCTTCTTGACTGCCTACCCAGGCAGCCTTCTTGACTGCCTGCCCAGGCAGCTTGACTGCCTACCTAGGCAGCCTAACTGCCTACCTAGCAGCCTTCTTGACTGCTCATCTAGGCAGCCTTCTTGACTGGCTACCTAGGCAGTCTTCTTTACTCTACCTACCTAGGCAGTCTTCTTAACTGCCTACCTAATCAGTCTTCTTAACTGCCTACCTAGGCAGCCTTCTTGACTGCCTACCTAGGTAGTCTTCTTAACTGCCTACCTAGGCAGCCTTCTTGACTGCCTACCTAGGCAGTCTTCTTAACTGCCTACCTAGGGAGCCTTCTTGACTGCCTACCAAGGCGGCCTTTTTGACTGCCTACCAGGCAGCCTTCGTGACTGCCTACTCTGGTAGCCTTCTTGACTGCTACCTAGGCAGCCTTCTTTTGACTGCCTACCTAGGCAGCCTCTTGACTGCCTACCTAGGCAGCCTTCTTAACTGCCTACCTAGGCAGCCTTCTTAACTGCCTACCTAGGCAGCCTTCTTGACTGCCTACCTAGGCAGTCTTCTTAACTGCCTACCTAGGCAGCCTTCTTACTGCCTACCTAGAGATCCTTCTCCCTTGACCGCTCACCCAGGCAGTCTCTCTCTACTGCCTACCCAGGCAGCCTTTTTGACTGCCTACCTAATCAGCCTTCTTAACTGCCTACCTAGGCAGCCTTCTTGACTGCCTACCTAGGCAGTCTTCTTAACTGCCTACCTAGGCAGCCTCTTGACTGCCTACCTAGGCAGCCTCTTGACCGCCCACCTAGGAAGTCTTTCTTAATCCGCCCACGAGCAGCCTACTTGACTGCCTAACTAGGGCAGAGTTCTTGACTGCCTACCTAGATAGCTTGACTGCCTACCCAGGCAGTCTTCTTAACTGCCTACCCAGGGCAGCCTTCTTCACTGCCTACCTAGGCAGCCCCTTTGACTGTCTACCTAGCAGCCTTTGACCGCCCACCCAGTATTTCCTGACCGTCTACCCAGGCAGTTCTTTAATCACCCAGGCAGCCTCTGACTGCCTACCCAGGCAGCCTTCTTAACTGCCACCTAGGCAGCCTTCTTAACTGACTACCTAGGTAGCCTCTCTTGACTGGCTACCTAATCAGCCTTCTTAACTGCCTACCTAGGGCCTTCTTGACTGCCTAACTAGGCAGTCTTCTTAACTGCCTACCTAGGTAGCTCTCTTGACTGCCTACCTAGGCAGCTCTCTTGACTGCCACCTAGGCAGCTTCTTGACTGCCTACCTAGGTAGTCTTCTTAACTGCCACCTAGGCAGCCTTCTTAACTGATTACCTAGGCAGCCTTCTGAATTGCCTTACCTAGGCAGCCTCTTGACTGCCTACCTAGGCAGCCTCTTGACTGCCTACCTAGGCAGCTTCTTGATTGCCTGCCTAGGTAGCCTTCTTGACCGCTCACCGTGGTGCCTCTTAACTGCCTACCATAGGCAGCCTCTTGACTTCTCGCCAAGGCAGCCTTCTTCTTCACTTCTCCATCCAGGCAGTCTCTTATATTCGCCTACCTAATCAGCCTTCTTAACTGCCTACCTAGGCAGCCTTCTTGACTGCCTACCTAGGCAGTCTTCTTAACTGCCTACCTAGGCAGCCTTCTTGACTGCCTACCTAGGCAGCTTTCTTGACTGCCTCCACCTAGCATCCCTGACTGCCTGCCTAGGCAGCCTTCTTGACTGCCTACCTAGGCAGCCTTCTTAACTGCCTACCTAGGCAGCCTTCTTGACTGCCTACCTAGGCAGTCTTCTTAACTGCCTACCTAGGCAGCCTTCTTGACTGCCTACCTAGGCAGCCTTCTTGACTGCCTACCTAGGCAGCCTTCTTAACTGCCTACTCAGGGCAGTCTGCTCATCTGCCCACCTAGGCAGCCTTCTTGACTGCCCACCAACCAGCAGCTCTCTTAACTGCCTACCTAGGCAGCCTCCTTTGACCGCCTACCTAGGCAGTCTCTTAACTGCCTACCTAGTACTTCTTGACTGCCCACCCAGGTGTTTTCTGACTGCCTACCTAGGCAGTTTCTTCCCCGTTCACCCAGGCAGCTCTCTGCCGGCCCGCCAGGTGCCTTCTTGACCGGCCTACCTAGGCAGCCTCTTGCCTGCCTACCTAGCCAGCCTCTCCCTCGCCTTCCCAGGCAGCCCTCTTATCTGCCTACCTAGCAGTCCTCTTAACTGCCTACCTAGGCAGCCTTGACTGCCTACCTAGGCAGTCCTCTTAACTGCCTACCTAGGTAGCCTCTTGACTGCCTACCTAGGCAGTCTTCTGTACTGCCTACCTAGGCAACTTCCTACCTAGGCAGCCTTCTTGACTGCCTACCTAGGCAGTCTTCTTGACTGCCTACCTAGGCAGCCTTCTTGACTGCTTACCTAGGCAGCCTTCTTGACTGCCTACCTAGGCAGCCTTCTTGACTGCCTACCTAGGCAGTCTTCTTAACTGCCTACCTAGGCAGCCTAGGCAGCCTAGGCAGCCTTCTTGACTGCCTACCTAGGCAGTCTTCCTAGCTGCCTACCTAGGCAGCCTAGGCAGCCTTCTTGACTACCTACCTAGGCAGTCTTTTTGACTGCCTACCTAGGCAGCCTTCTTGACTGCCTACCTAGGCAACCGCCTACCCGGGCAGCCTTCTTGGACTGCCCACCTAGGTAGCCTCCTTGACTGCCTACCTAGGCAGCCTTCTTGACTCACCTAGGCAGCCTTCTTGACTGCCTACCAGCAGTCTTCTTAACTGCCTACCTAATCAGCCTTCAACTGCCTACCTAG
>JABUQX010011983.1:40000-60345 GCA_015478945.1 Trachelipus rathkii | reverse complement strand
AACAAGCGGATGATGCTACGATCGCTTGATCCGACGGAATCAAGCTCTTTGAGCATATGCTGTCATGGGCATTGCATTTCATGGGCATATGCCTGTGCAACAGCATTGGTCAGTGGGCATGGGTTCGAAGTTGGCTTTAAACATGGCGCTTTGGCTCACTTCGGTCGCTACGCTCGCTCCGTTCGCGAGTCGCTTTAACATCAGTTTTTTGGCGGTTAACATCATTCAACAAATGGAAACGAAATCGGTCACGGAAAATGGCATGTTTTTTTTTAATAGGATATAGATAGATTAAAAACTTCTCCAAAGAAACGTAAGACAAAATTACACACGACCATAAATAATTACGTTCTTTAGACAAAACCTTGTTAAATATGAAATTGGAAACGCCAATTATTTCATATTATCATCTGTTAAACCACAAAAATTATTTAAAAAGAAACGTTTTAGCCAAGTCCTTGGGCCCTCATGCAGATCCGATGCTGAACGAGAGAATGAGAGCTTCTCATTCTTTCACTCGTTGGTGAACTTGACTGAAGAGCCAAAGATTTTCAACTGAAGTTTCCTTTAAATAATTTTAGTAGTTTAATTATTTTAAATTAAATGAAAATTTTAATTATTGCTTTCTTTTTATTTATATATTATATAATATAGATAATTAGATGAAATACATATAGATTAAAAATATATTATAGTATAATTATATTTACATATATATATATAATATAATATTATAATATTATAATATATATATATATCTCACAGCGTACTGCTGTGCTTATATAATCTGATGCCTTTTCTTTACAGGGCGCGAACGGAAACAATCTTATCTCAACAATATTTATTTCAACCCGCAGGTCGGTTGCCTAAAGATACAAATTATGTAATTAATATAAGAACATACAAAAAATAAAAAAAACAAATTTTACATAGTGAGTACATTAACAAAACTGAACTTTAATGAGTGCAAGACTGAGACAAAACATTATCCTAGGTATATTAAAAAAGATAAAATCTATACGATGAGTATAAACAAAGTTAAATTTTAACCATTTTATCCAATAGGTCTAATATCAAGGTCTCGTTAAAAAAAATAAAAATTAAGAGTAGGAATAATACTTTCATTTAAAAATGAGACTAGAAAAATTTTTTTTTAATAATAAAAATGTAGCTTTACAGTCTTTACCACTCTCTCTTTTCTCGATGATAATAATAATAATAATAATAATAAAAATGTAGTTTTACAGTCTTTCCAACATCTCTCTTTTCTCGATGATAATAATAATAATATAATAATAAAAGTAAAAAAATTATTTTACAGTCTTTACATCTCACATTCTTTTTTAAAAGAAATAATAATAATAATAATAATAATAATAATAATAATAATAATAATAATAATAATAATAAAAATGTAGTTTTACAGTCTTTACCGCTCTCTCTTTTCTCGATGATAATAATAATAATAATAATAATAATAATAATAAAAGTAAAAATGTAGTTTTACAGTCTTTACCGCTCTCTCTTTTCTCGATGATAATAATAATAATAATAATAATAAAAGTAAAAATGTAGTTTTAAAGTCTTTACAGCTCTCATCTTTTCTCGATGATACTAATAATAATAAAAATAAAAACGTCGATAGGAGTGGAGCTTTCCCCCAAATAAAATATTAGCATAAGTTATCTTCCAGCGCTTCCCTCAAAAATTTTTACTGAACCCCAAAGAGTAAAGTTCGATTTCAAAACGAAAGAAAATACAATATTCTTTTAAGATGGGTCTGCTAGCAAAACTCATTAAGAAATAAGAAAATTGTTTTTTTTTTGATAAATAAAAAAAAAATTTGGAAAACAGCAAACGGATAGAGGAAGTTAGATCTATATAGCCTGTGCGATAAGAAGGGTTTCTACTTGCAAATAAGATTTTTATGAAAGCTTAATTCAAGTAGTAAGAAAAAAAAATTTAAAACTAAAATTTTGGAAAACACCAACCGGATAGAGGAAGCTAGATCTCTATGGCTGGGGCGACGAGAAGGGTTTCTACTTGCAAATAAGACTTTGGTGAAAGCTTATTTCAAGTAGTAGAAAAATGAATTTATATATATAAAAATATTAAAATAAAGACTAATCACTTAACAGTTAGAGAAAGCTAGATGTCTATGGCTGGGGCGACGAGAAGGGTTTCTACTTGCAAATAAGACTTTGGTGAAAGCTTATTTCAAGTAGTAGAAAAATGAATATATATAAAAATATTAAAATAAAGACTAATCACTTAACAGTTAGAGAAAGCTAGATGTATATGGCTGGGGCGACGAGAGGGGTTTCTACTTGCAAATAAGACTTTGGTGAAAGCTTATTTCAAGTAGTAGAAAAATGAATATATATAAAAATATTAAAATTTAAGACTAATCACTTAAGAGTTAGAGAAAGCTAGATGTATATGGCTGGGGCGACGAGAGGGGTTTCTACTTGCAAATAAGACTTTGGTGAAAGCTTATTTCAAGTAGTAGAAAAATGAATATATATAAAAATATTAAATTTTAAGACTAATCACTTAACAGTTAGAGAAAGCTAGATGTATATGGCTGGGGCGACGAGAGGGGTTTCTACTTGCAAATAAGACTTTGGTGAAAGCTTATTTCAAGTAGTAGAAGAAATTAAATTATAAAAAATTAATTTTGGAAAACACCAACCGGATAGAGGAAGCTAGATCTATATAGCCTGTGCGACAAGAGGGGTTTCTACTTGCAAATAAGACTTTGGTGAAAGCTTATTTCAAGTAGTAGAAAAATGAATAAAAAAATTTATACTAAAAGTAAGACTAATCACTTGGGTCCCGATCGTCACTACCCAAGGAGTTCTATACGGTATATGGGCTTTAATTCACTGCCGCTATATATATAAAAGATAAAAAAAAAAGATCCGAACCTAATATGCTTTTAGCAAATCTTTAACGCTATTAAAAAAAACAAAAAAAAAAAAGAAAAAAAAAAAAAAAAAAAAACGTGGTTTGCTTACCAGAACAGAAATTTGATCAAATCGGATTTTTAGAGCAGCGCAACAGTTCACCATATCTCAAATACAAAAATGATGCTTGTAGCGATTTGCCGAACAAAGAGAAAGGAGGAGCGGGAGGGATTGTATTTCAGTTGGGGGGGAAAGATTTCCAACAGATGCGAGATGTTTTCTTGGAGAAATAGACCGTTGAATTTCCTTGCAAAAATTTTAGTGAAAACACTTTCAAATGAGTTTTAATTTACAAAGAATATTTTAAGTGGAAAATTATGAAAGATATAGAAACCCTCAAAACTACCCCGAGGAAAAAAACTAGGAATATTTATTGTAAAATAAGGTGAAGTTTGGAAACTTTTTTTTTTTTTTTTTTTTTTTTTTTTTTGTAGGGTTTTTTCCCGATAGAAATAGGATGGGGGGGGTAGCATCAGTCGATTGCGTTACTAACCAATCGTAAAAATGGGGAAGACAAAAAGAGGGAAGGGTAGAAGTGGTATCTATTTTATTTTTATTTTATCAAAAAAAAAACTAGGCCTTTAGGAAAACGTGGTTTCCCCTCTTCAAAAATTCCTATACAAAATGCTATCTTTTGTATAGAGTTCCCCTGCCAGAAAAAAAAAAATTTGCTGTCTTAAACGAGATTGGCAGAAGGGTTTGAAAGTAGATTGGCTCTATTTGCAGGATACACTGGTGGAGTTGTTTTAGGTTCTGGTAGTGGAGCTCTTTGAAGGACGATATGCTGGATGCTCGGTACTACCGAAGGGGCTGACGGAGGAGCTACAGGAACTGCCTGATTTGGACGGAGTTTAAGATAAACGTAGTAAATTCCTGCCATGCAGAAAATTGCAATAAGAATAGAAAAGCCGGATATGGAAAATGAATGGATGTTGATTAGTTCCTGAGTCTGTAAAGTTTTGTTTATGTTATCCAATGAAGCGTCCCAATGTGGATGAATAGATTTTAATTTCAACTTGGAAGTAAAAGAAGTTATATTTGGAAGGAAGTCATGAGATGTCTCTAGGTGTTCAGGAAACTGAGGGCTTTTTGAAAGCCAGTTGGTCTGCAAAGAAGAGTGTGGAGGGTATTTGAAAGAGTAATTCTCAGATACCAGGGTGCATCCTTGGAAGAGGGAGAATAATGCACCCGTGCCTAAATTTGGCTGTTTCATAGGGCAAGAGATAGAAGCGGTTATAGGAGAAGGGAAGGAGATTAAAGTATAGTTTCCAACTTTAAGAGTGTAAGGTAACTGGTAAGGATAGATATTATAATTACAGAATGTAGTGTTGGGTTTAGAAAGTATGGCTGACAAGATACAATCTTGATAATCTATTTGATGTATAAGATTTGAAGGAAAGCAAATGTAATTATCGTTTGAGTGCTTGCAAATATCTTCTGAAAGACTTGTGCTGTAGGTAAATTTTAATGTTTTATGGTTTAAAAAGTAATATGGATAGGGGTTATGCAGTATGATTCTAGAATAAGTGTCATTGAAAGATGTTGGAAATGGGATGATGTTGAAAGCTTCATAAGGGGTTTCTTCGGAGAAGGGTATGATGGTGGATAATATGTAGGGGTGATTTTCTTGGATATAAGACCAGGAGAAAGTAAGAAATTGGTAGAAAGTTTCACGGTTGAGAGGAAGTATTGGTTGGTGATGTAGAGTTTGGCTGCTGTTTTGAATAAGTTCAAGTATGATGTCATATGAATACAAATTTAGAGGAGTGTTATGTGTTTTGGCGTTTTCCCAGATGTTCTGAACTGTCCTAATTAAGATTATATATATTATCTGAGATGGTCTTTTTCTAAGTTGAGGTTAAAATGTTTAACTTTAGCAGTCTGTGTTGAAGCTCTATGAAGAAATTGATGATTTACGTACTTTTGATGGGTACTATTGTATCTTTATGGCTGTTAAGGTAGTTGGTATATTGTGTATTTGTTCTTTAAATTATACAAGGTTGGGTTTGTGTAATCTGGTATATGTCTAATTCTATGTTTTGAGCTTTTGAATATCATTCATGGTGGCGGTTCCAAATATAAGATATTGCGACGTTGAACGCCTATATCCATAAGACCTCTTTTGATTTTCCTGGGGTGTGCTGAAGGCTGTTTTACATAGATAGACCCAGGAATCTTTTGACAAAGCTAAGAATTTCTTTTGACTTTCGTCCAATAACCTTGTTATAACTTAATTCTGGGGAGGTATTATTTTCATCTGAGTAAAATCTACTTCTATACCGGTTTTGCAAATAAGGAATATAAATAGATGTTAAGTTATTATTTTTGCTTACTACTCTTTGTATTTGTTGGTATATTTCCTGTGAGCACCTTAGGTCTGTATTGATTTCTAGATAGGAAGTGATGAATTTGATCTGACCTATTCGTTTTGCTATGAATCCTGGGTGTACTTCATATTGTTTTCTTTTTCCAGAGCGAAGGAAGTCGATAACAATATTTGAAAAGAGACCCAGATTACATGCATGATTCCTGAGAGAAGATATATGAAAAATTTATGAGAGATGGTTTTTGTGTAATGTTTGCTGTTGAAAAAAAAAATATAAGTATCTTATTACTTGAAAAATGTGTTTAACTTTTTCTATTATGCATATTTAAAATGTCCATTTTCAATATGTTTTTATATTTATACGTTGGTGTAAATGTATAAATTGTTCTCCCCTTGGGGTTTTTGAAAAGAAAACAATAACTATTCATGGCTTGTGATGTCTTGGTGGAAAACCTCTACCTCGAGGAATATGTTGTTGTGGTGGTAAATAAAATTGCCTGCCACCTCTAGTTATTGTTCTTTGTTGTCTGTCCCTTAAAGCCATGAGGAATGTGTGTTTCTCATTGGGAATTTGGGACAAAGTGTGATCTCTAGATCTGTTATCTGGTGGAGAAGGAGGGATGTGTTTCTTGGTGTGATGCGGGGGATTGGATTGTGTCTGAGGAGAAGGTTAGTGAGAATGATGGAGCGAGGTTGTAAAGTTCTTGATGGATAGTGGAGTGGTGCGTTCTGGTCGTGGGAGTGGAATCGTGATGTGATACTTTGAAAATGATATATTTTGTGGTAATGGGGTGTGTGTGGAGGTACTTTAGGATCGCGTTTGGACCAAACTTTGAGGAGTTCAGGAACTTGATCAGATTCAGCAAAAGATAATCTAACAAGGCCATTTGTTGGTGGGAAAACCTTTAAAAGACATTCTTTTTGGAGGAGGGGAGAAAAAGAAGTTTTTCTTTGGGCTTGGAAGGTGGGCATGGGAGGTAGGTTTTGCTTGAGTTTGAGATGGGGGAGTTGAGTGAGAAGTTGAAGGAAGTGGTAGATGAGAACTAGGTGAAGGAGAAGATGGTGAAGGAGGAGAAGACGGAGATTGAGGTGGGTGATGAGAGTGTTGAGGTAGGGGAGGTGAATCAGATTGAGGTGGGGAAGGTGGGTCAGATGGAGGAGGGGGGGGAGGTAAGAGATTTCTCTGTGGTGATTGCAAAGAAGGTGGAAGTTGTCTCTTAAAATAGATGGTGTTGGGAATTTGTGGGGTGGGGGGAGGGGGAGGGGGTTGAATTTGTTGAACTATATTAGGAGGGGGTTTATTAGATGGTACAAGATCACTTTTTGGTTTGGTAGCAGAAATTGAATCGTTTTAGCTCTAGTTTGGTTCTTTTATGTTGTCCCTTAGCACAATAAAAGGTTTTAGAAGTTTTAAACATTGCAAAAGTAACTATTGAAATGCAATAACGTTTGGACAAGAACGGGCCTGTTCCACTTTCGAAAACAATTTCGGGACTTTGCCCTGTCTCTGACGTCAATATACCAAAACACATAATCGCCACCCTAATCGAGTTGAGGTTGCCTTCTTATGTTGTTTATTCATTTGTGTTGTTGTTTCTTGTTGAAGATGGTGGCGAGCCTGGTCTCGAATGAGATTAGCTCTTTCAGCAAGAGTTTGTATATATTCGTGAATAGGTTTTTGAGGTTCTGATCCTTTAGTAAAAGGAGATATGTAATTGGGGAGATCCCATGGAAGACGCTTATTGTACGTGTACAATAAGAAATGTGGGGTGCAACCGATAGAAGCGTTGAAAGTGGAGTTAATAGCTATTTGAGTGAAAGGAATTAATTTACCCCAGTCCGTGTGGTTCGAGTTTACGTAGTGTCTCAAATGATTTGCAATCTTCAGCATTTCTCTCTCCGAGAGGCCATTTGCTTCAGGTCTTCGAACGACGATGTTTACTGCTTTTATACCCCACTGCTTGCAAATCTCTTTGAAGAAATTAGATGTTAGTTCAGGGGCTCTGTCAGACACTACTACTTCAGGCGTACTATGGCGACATATAACTCTTTCTAGCAATGCCTGTGCTATATCTTTAGCTGTGTGTTGAATGAGAGGGACGAGTTCCACATATCTTGTGAGGCTGTCCTTCATCACCAATATATACTTGGCCTTAGTCTCCTTGCAGGTAGGTAGAGGGCCCAGCACATCGAGATGAAGTCTCGAGAATGGCTCTAGCGGGAGAGGGTAACTCTTTATTTCAGCAATCTTTGGCTTGTTACCTTTAACTCTCTGGCATGAGACACAAGTTGTGCAATACTCTTTCACCAGAGTATAGAGTTTAGGAAATATGTACTTTTCCCTGATTCTATACACTGTTCTCTCAATACCACAATGTCCAGATGGGAGAGAGTCATGGTTAAACTCAATGATAGAATAGATCATTGAGTCAGGTACCTGGAGTAAGAATGTGCCATCCTGTGTTGCATAATGCAAAATATCGTCAATAAGCACATGTGGAAAAGTGTCAGCAGTGGTGTCTTGTTGCTGGAGAGGTTTGTTATGAGAGATTAAAGGTTTTGCAAAATCATAGAGATCCTTCAACCTATTGCAGGCCTTTTGTTCTCTCACAAAGTTTTCTTTTGTTAGATGAAAACTTGTTTTTGGCAGAATTGTGTTTTGCGCGAGAGTGTACGTTAGAGGAGGGGGGTTTCGGCTTAAATAGTCTGGAACCACGTTTAACTTTCCTTGTTTATAGACAATCGTGGGGTTAAAATGTTGGATGAAGAGATTCCAACGCTCGAGTCTCCCAGATAGCTGCTTATGTCTGATAAGATGTATCAGAGGTTGGTTGTCGGTAATAATTGTCACCTCGTAGCCGAAGATCGTGTTCTTGAATTTGCGTAGTGCAAAAACTATAGCCAAAGCTTCCAACTCAAGAGTATGATAATTTGTTTCTGCTTTAGAAAGAGACCGAGAGATGAATGAGAGGGGTTTCTCCTTATTGTTGTCATCTAGTTGAAATAAAACAGCTCCCAGAGCAATGTTTGAAGCGTCAGTGTTGATGAAAAATGGCTTTTTGTAGTCTGGGTAACACAATTGTGGTTGGAGCAATAATTTATTCTTAAGTATCTCGAACGCTTCAGCTTGTTCGGGACCCCAGAGGAAGGTGCTGTTCTTTTTGATGAGTTGTGTAATTGGCTTAATAGTTTGTGAGTACCCCCCCAGAAGGTGAGAAAAATAATTAAGAAACCCGATTAAACTGCGCGTTTCCGAGACGTTTGTAGGCGGCTTGAAAGCTGTAAGAGTTTTAAGTTTTAGAGGGTCTGGAGATATGCCCTCTTTGGAGATTTTAAAACCGAGAAAAAGGAGAGATGTTCTTAGGAATTTACACTTCGAAAGTTTCATTTTCAACTTGTTTTTCCGAAATGCATCGAAGACATTCTTTATGTTTTCAAGATGGTTTTCTAGAGAAGTTCCCATGATAATAACGTCGTCGAGGAAAACTCTGCAAGCGTCGCCTAAGAGATTATGTAAACATAACTCCATTAATTTAGCAAATGCTGAGGGGGCGTTGGCTAACCCAAAGTTTAAACGAGTAGGGCAATACTGCCCTCTAGTAGTTCTAAAAGCAAGTAGCGGTTGTGTCTCTTCCTCAATTTCCATTGTGTTGTAACCATCTTTGAGGTCGACACAGGTAAACAGGCAACTGTTACCTAGAGAGCTCAAAATATCTGAAATGCATGGCAACGGAAATCTCGTCAAAATAGTATGTGAATTTAAGAGCCTATAGTCTACCACCACCCGTAAATCACCGCTCTTTTTTGGAATGATCAGTAGGGGTGCAGAGTGTTCGCTTGAAACGGGTCTTATATATCCCTTGTGAAGAGAATCTTCCACCCACTCTTCTATGTGTTTTAAGTACCTGTGGGGGAGGCGGTATTGTGGTCGGTATAATACCTTGGGTGCATCTTCCTTGAGTGTTACTTTAAATTTCATTAGCGGACAGATCGGTACTTCATCATCTTCTAATGCTATGATGTCTTTGTAGGACATGAGAAGGTCCAATAACGATTCCAGTTGATTTGGATCCGTCAAAGATGCACATTCGTCTTCTTCATTTTTGAAAGACTCTTGAACGATTTCTTTATAAGTTTTTCGCAGTTGCGCTGCAGAAAGGCCTCTAGACGATGAGGCTAAATTTACATGTGAAGTTTCGAAGGGGGTATCAAGGGTAAAAAGAGGATTTGCAGTTGTCAAAAAGGAGTTTGTTTGCAAAGTGTGATGTGCGGCGGACATATTTATAATATCCAAAAGGACCTGGCCCTGTGTAACAGAGCTCATAACACTACCGATAAATATACAATTATGGAGGAATGACTTTTCAGAGGCCAAGACGAGGTGGTCTGGGGGAGGGGTTTGTGCTAAAGAAAAAGCATTCACAGATAGCGTGGTCTTTGAATAAGGATCAAGAGTGACATTTTCAATAATGCTTAATTTGTATATAGTATCTGTGTCTATCATAATATCATTTGTAAAGGTTGTGTCTTTAGGGTAGAGAGGCAAGGAAGAGTTGTGATTTACCTGAGGTTTAGGAAGGTTTTGACGTTGTGGGTATATAGGAATTAGAGGCATAGAGATGTAAGTCGTGTCAGACATAACAGAGATAGTGTTTTGCATTCAAATCTATTGGGTGAGTTAAAAAATTAGTCCTAAAAAGTTAAAATCGCTTTGAAGCCAACAAAGAGAGTCGTCAATGACAATGAAATTTACTGGTACAGTTATGTGTTTAATTGAATATTCAAATGGCCGTACCTATTGATTGGAAATATGTCCCACGGTAATTGACTCAAAACAATTGAGTTTTGTTAAGGATTTAATGGCATATTTGCTTTCTAATTCTGAGATGAGGGAATGTCTAATGAGCGAGGAGTTAGATCCGCTGTCAACTAAAAAGCGTTTATTGTGTAAAGTATAAGAGTCAAAAGATATATCAGTATCTAAAAAATAAGCGGTCCCTATGACTGAAATGATATGTTGCCTTTTCATCTTTGATTATGTTTGTATGTTTGCAAAATGATAAAACAAATAAGCTCCGTTGGGATAGTGTTGAGAAGACTACTGTGTTTAGTCTGAGTTGAAAAGAAGTGATTTGTTTGAGATAAAGTGATATCAGAGTCTACTATAGTGTGGTTTGAGTAAGAAAGATTTTGAAAAATCAGTGTGAGAAGCAGTTTGTATAGATTTAAAATTAATGTTCTGTGGGGTGTTTATTGGATCACTTTCCTCTAAATGTGAATTTAATAAGGATGGTTTTGAGTGAAAATGGAACTGTGTCATTTGTGAAAGAGGAGGAGTAAGTTACTACTTGAGGAGGAGAAAGAGAGCTCATATTATGATCAGAAGTGAAAATTTCAACTTGAGAGGAACTAAATGGAGGGTGAGGCTCTAAATATTTATCAAATGATCCGTCAGTGGGTAATATATATTGCTCAGAAACCTGAGTGTGAGAATTTAATAAAGTGTCTGAAAACAAAAACCTAAAAAATTTAAAACGGTATCTGAGGAGTCTTTTTGGGTGGAGGGGGGAGGGGGAGTGCAGTGAGAGAGATTCTCATGTGGAATAGGGAGAGCGTGCTTAGAAGGTAAAGAGAAATCTATATTAGACATCAATGGTGGGGAGAGATCATAGTTTTTCATCAACACAGCGAAAGAATTTGTGGAATCTTTAAATTGGAATGGAGATAAAATAACAGAAGTAGAGGAAGAGTTTTGAAACCTATGCTGAAAGGGTTTAAAATTTAGGCTCAATTTGCAATTTTCATTTACAATTAAATCCCTATCTAAAAGTAAATTTGGAGTAATATTATCTATTCTAGGGTGTGCTATGCTAGATATATTACTTTTGTCATGTGCTCTACTTAGTATTCTTTTCCGTCTGTAGGGGTTGAAAGTGCGCTTTCTGACCCCTATTTCACCATCCAAACTGTTTATTGATGTCCCATAGCCAATATCATGCCTAAGAGTGCTATGTGAGATGCCTACAGCATCGCTGTTCTTAACCTTCGCATCCTCGGTGCATATTGTATCACATTTCTCCATATCTCTATTTCCTTCCCTATGCTTCATCTGCGTTGAAGCAAGATCAATATCAATGCATACACTTTCATTACTTTCCTCATTTTCCCTCCTATATGCGGCATTTTGTGCTAAACTGGAAACATCCAGACTTTTGTCATGCATATTTCTACTGCTTTTACTGTCCGCAATTGCGGTTGTAGCTTGAGAAGGGGTCCTATCCCACATCCTAGGATTACTAAAATGGGCGATAGGGTTAACCCTTGTGAGGTGTGAAAACTCAGAGTTGGATTTTCCATTTTCGTCATGTTCTACTTTAACTGTTTCTGTTCCCATAGGTATTACTACCTCATTAAAATTATTATTTATATTCAAAAGTAGATTATTATTGCAATAAGATATATCATTAAAAAAATAAAATGGGTTATAAATGTTACTTCCATCTTTTGGCAATGGGCCAAAAGTAGGATCAAAAACCTGAACCTTAGTTAAGTGATGAGATGTTTGAGCAGGAGAACCCCTAGAAAAGAAAGCATTTTGATTAATAAAGTTATTGTTTATAAAACCTACAGATCCTACCGACATCTCATCTGGTACATCCTCTGGAACGGCTAAGGATACATCATCATCTACAGCATACTCAGAACTGAAAAAATAAAAAGAAGAGACATTTTGCACCCTATCTAGTGTGTTGTGTGATTTTGAGCTAAGAGAGACAGCATTGTCGGGTTCGATTTTATCACACATATACTTCTGAACATTTAAACTATTGCATGTGTAAGTATTATGATCTCTATTCATCAGGAGGGGAGGTTCTTCCATCTTGCCTACCCTCCTTATTGGAAAAAAACCTGCCCATCTTGGTCATCTGAGTAATAATTATCATACTCATCATCGTAATACATAGACTGTTGTTGCGAATCATATTGGTCATCTGGGGCTTCTTCGTCGTATGAGGTGGTGGTGGGCTCTGCCATTCGGGCATATGAGGGTTGCTTATTTTTCCATGCAGACACGATGATTTGTTGCGGTTTTTGGCTGGTAGTTCATTTGGTCTCGGTTTCACTCCTTGATAAGATTTTCTGAATATACCTGTTCCCATCCATCTATTATTGATAATATTTTGTTTGATCTGCTCAGTTATAGGGGCGTGCTTCAGTGGAATATTTGTGTTATTTGGATTCCATTTAGAGTCTCTGCAGTTTGGTTTCGACCCTCTACGGTGTTTTTCAGAGCAATGTCGGCAGTACGGATCGAAAGGACAAAGGGGGGTGGAGTGGCCTGCACGCTCGCAGTGATAGCAGATTTGGGCGTTATGGCGGGGTGGATTTTGTCTAGGTTGTGAAACAGGGGCCTGTGGCTTTGCATAATTGTTGGAAGGTCTTCTTGATAGCTTTGGGGAGTTTGTTGAAAATTTTGGCGCTGGGGAAAATTTTGAGGCTTGGGAGTGAATGGAGCAGCTTTTTGGAAATGAATATTTGCCTGAGGGACAACCATTTTGATTGGATTATTTAGCCTGCCTTCCGACCTCTGTAAAAATTCTTGAATTTGGTCTGTAATATCTAGGTGTGGGTTGTAGAACTTTTTGAAATCTCGGCGAAAAATATCAGGTTTTTCAGGTAACAGAGTACCAATATGTAAAAAGGCAGTGGCTGTGATGAGCTTTTCGTCTGGTTGAAAGGCGTCACCGAAGTGGGAGAGGGTATCATAGAGTTCTGTGTATAGTTCTTGCAAGGAGAGTGCCACAGAACTAAGGGAACGGTCTCCGGCCCACTTGAAGTTCCTTATGCGTAACATAGCGTCTAGAGAAGAAAGGGGTTTGTCCGGAAAAATCAAAGCTTTTATCTTGGCCATGAAAACATCGAGGGATTGTACATTGAAGATTTTTGGCTTCGCGTTCAGAAATTGCCTCACTTCAGAATCCGGATCATTACTTACTTGATTCAACGCTTGGGCCAACTTGGTTGTTTCAGAGACACAATGCTTGAGTTGAATGTTCTCTCTAACATTTATCTCCCAAGTATTTAAAGAAGGACCAGTCCATTTACCGTTGACTCTGCCTGTGAGAAGCAATTCAGGTCTCGTAACTTGGGTGATGGTGGCTATGGGCTGAGCGGTAGATTGGGTTTGAATTTGGGCTTGATTTGAGCCGTATTTTGGCCTGTTCCACTATTATTTTGTGTGCCCTCATTGGGTGGCGTTTGAACATCATCAGTGGTCATTATTTAAATATTTTGTTAATGTTATACAAAAAAATGACCCCGAAATTACTTTACTGTAACGTTAAAGTGATGCCTATTTTATTTTTATTTAAAAATATTCAAAAGGGGTGTATAAAATTTAACTTTAAAAAAAATACTAATTGAATTTAGGCTTTTAGTAAAAAGTACGTGAGAAATGGTGCTAACCTGTTATGCGCAGATGCTCTGTAGAATTTCTGCCTGGCAACCTGAGGAGTTTATTTTCCTTTGAGAGC
This sequence comes from Trachelipus rathkii, assembly GCA_015478945.1. NCBI lineage: Eukaryota > Metazoa > Arthropoda > Malacostraca > Isopoda > Trachelipodidae > Trachelipus > Trachelipus rathkii. Next base: position 46,519 of record JABUQX010011983.1, on the reverse strand, counting down.
TTCTCTCACAGCTTCTTGGGTTTACTTCAGAAGATTTGGGCGTCACTCTCACAGCGTACTGCTGTGCTTATATAATCTGATGCCTTTTCTTTACAGGGCGCGAACGGAAACAATCTTATCTCAACAATATTTATTTCAACCCACAGGTCGGTTGCCTAAAAATACAAATTATGTAATTAATATAAGAACATACAAAAAAATAAAAAAACAAATTTTACACAGTGAGTACATTAACAAAACTGAACTTTAATGAGTGCAAGACTGAGACAAAACATTATTCCTAGGTATATTAAAAAAGATAAAATCTATACGATGAGTATAAACAAAGTTAAATTTTAACCATTTTATCCAATAGGTCTAATATCAAGGTCTCGTTAAAAAAAATAAAAATTAAGAGTAGGAATAATACTTTCATTTAAAAATGAGACTAGAAAAATTTTTTTTTTCAAATAATAAAACAGCCGGTGCATTTGGGAGCGAAATTTTTATGTATCAATTAATAATAATAATAATAAAAATGTAGTTTTACAGTCTTTACAGCTCTCTCTTTTTCATGATAATAATAATAATAATAATGATAAAAGTAAAAATGTAGTTTTACAGTCTTTACAGCTCTCATCTTTTCTCGATGATAATAATAATAATAATAATAAAAATGTAGTTTTACAGTCTTTACCGCTCTCTCTTTTCTCGATGATAATAATAATAATAATAATAATAATAATAATAATAAAAGTAAAAATGTAGTTTTACAGTCTTTACCGCTCTCTCTTTTCTCGATGATAATAATAATAATAATAATAATAAAAGTAAAAATGTAGTTTTAAACGTAAACCGCGTCATCTTTTCTCGATGATACTAATAATAATAAAATAAAAAACGTCGAAGGAAGTGGAGCTTCCCCCAAATAAAATATTAGCATAAGTTATCTTCCAGCGCTTCCCTCAAAATTTTTACTGAACCCCCAAAGAGTAAAGTTCGATTTCAAAACGAAAGAAAATACAATATTCTTTTAAGATGGGTCTGCTAGCAAAACTCATTAAGAAATAAGAAAATTGTTTTTTTTTTTTGATAAATAAAAAAAAAATTTGGAAAACAGCAAACGGATAGAGGAAGTTAGATCTATATAGCCTGTGCGATAAGAAGGGTTTCTACTTGCAAATAAGATTTTTATGAAAGCTTATTTCAAGTAGTAAGAAAAAAAAATTTAAAACTAAAATTTTGGAAAACACCAACCGGATAGAGGAAGCTAGATCTCTATGGCTGGGGCGACGAGAAGGGTTTCTACTTGCAAATAAGACTTTGGTGAAAGCTTATTTCAAGTAGTAGAAAAATGAATTTATATAAAAATATTAAAATAAAGACTAATCACTTAACAGTTAGAGAAAGCTAGATGTATATGGCTGGGGCGACGAGAGGGGTTTCTACTTGCAAATAAGACTTTGGTGAAAGCTTATTTCAAGTAGTAGAAAAATGAATATATATAAAAATATTAAATAAAGACTAATCACTTAACAGTTAGAGAAAGCTAGATGTATATGGCTGGGGCGACGAGAGGGGTTTCTACTTGCAAATAAGACTTTGGTGAAAGCTTATTTCAAGTAGTAGAAAAATGAATATATATAAAAATATTTTAAAATTAAGACTAAGCACTTAACAGTTAGAGAAAGCTAGATGTATATGGCTGGGGCGACGAGAGGGGTTTCTACTTGCAAATAAGACTTTGGTGAAAGCTTATTTCAAGTAGTAGAAAAATGAATATATATAAAAATATTAAAATTTAAGACTAATCACTTAACAGTTAGAGAAAGCTAGATGTATATGGCTGGGGCGACGAGAGGGGTTTCTACTTGCAAATAAGACTTTGGTGAAAGCTTATTTCAAGTAGTAGAAAAATGAATATATATAAAAATATTTTAAAATTAAGACTAAGCACTTAACAGTTAGAGAAAGCTAGATGTATATGGCTGGGGCGACGAGAGGGGTTTCTACTTGCAAATAAGACTTTGGTGAAAGCTTATTTCAAGTAGTAGAAAAATGAATAAATATAAAATATAGTAAAATAAAGACTAATCACTAAACAGTTAGAGAAAGCTAGATGTCTATGGCTGGGGCGACGAGAAGGGTTTCTACTTGCAAATAAGACTTTGGTGAAAACTTATTTCAAGTAGTAAGAAAATAAAAATAAAAATACTAAAAGTAAACTAGTAACTTGGGTCCCGGTCGTCACTACCCAAGGAGTTCTATACGGTATATGGGCTTTAATTCACTGCCGCTATATATATAAAAGATAAAAAAAAAAGATCCGAACCTAATATGCTTTTAGCAAATCTTTAACGCTATTAAAAAAACAAAAAAAGAAAAGAAAAATGAAAATAAAAAAAAAAAACGTGGTTTGCTTACCAGAACAGAAATTTGGTCAAATCGGATTTTTAGAGCAGCGCAACAGTTCACCATATCTCAAATACAAAAATGATGCTTGTAGCGATTTGCCGAACAAAGAGAAAGGAGGAGCGGGAGGGATTGTATTTCAGTTGGGGGGGGGGAAGATTTCCAACAGATGCGAGATGTTTTCTTTGAGAAATAGACCGTTGAATTTCCTTGCAAAAATTTTAGTGAAAACACTTTCAATAAGTTTTAATTTACAAAGAATATTTCAGGTAGAAATTATGAAAGATATAGAAACCGTCAAAACTACGCTGAGCGAAAACACTAGGAATATTTATTGTAAAATCAGGTGAAGTCTGGAAACTTTTTTTTTTTTTTTTTTTTTTTTTTTTTTTGTAGGGTTTTTCCTGATAGTAATAGGATGGGGAGGTGGGGTAGCATCAGTCGATTGCGTTACTAACCAATAGAAAAATTGGGAAGACAAAGAGGGGGGGGGGTAGAAGTGGTATCTATTTTATTTTTATTTTATCAAAAAAAATAAACTAGGCCTTTGAGGAAAACGTGGTTTCCTTCAAAATTTCCTTAAGAAAAATTTATTTTTTTTATATATATTATTAATATATAAATATATATTTTTTTTATAATATATATATATATATATATATATATATATATATATATATATTATATTATATATATATATATATATATATATATATGGGTGTGGGTGGGTTTTTTTTAGGTTTTATTTTTTAGACCACTTAGTATATATAAATTTAAAAAGAAAATTAATTTAAAATGTTTTTTTAATTTATATTTCAGGTGTTTGCTTACACAAAACGACAGCAGATAATGTCCGACGACAATTGCCTGGATGCCTCAAATCCAAATGGACCGGTCAAACTTGTTCGATGCCATGGAATGGGAGGTAACCAAATGTGGTCCTACGAAGAAGCCGTGAGTATCTTAATGAGTTTTCTCTTTCGTCATATTTATCTTAGTTTCATTTCATGCATTTATATTTATCATTCTATCTCTAAAGAGCTGTATTTAATTAACTATGATACTCCCGTTGTTTTACAACTTTTATTTTTTTTTTAATTTCAACCTAAATAAGGCGTTGTTAAGATTATAGATTCAAGATAAACCGTACCTATAATTCTACCCATGACTCGGTTAATTCTAAATTAATTAATCTTTATTTTTTAATACATTTGACTTTTCCCTTGCAGCTTCCCAATACACATGAATATTTTTTTTTTCTCTCTCTCTCTCTCTCTCTCTCTCTCTCTCTCTCTCTCCTCTCTCTCTCTCTCTCTCTCTCTCTCTCTCTCTTCTCTCTCTTTCTCTTTTTCTCTTTCTCTTTCTCTTTTCTCTCTTCTTTCTCTCTCTTTCTCTCTCTTCTCTCTCTCTCTCTCTCTCTCTCTCTCTCTCTCCTCTCTCTCTCTCTCTCTCTCTCCTCCTCTCCTCTCTCTATATATATATATTTATATATATATATATTATATATATATATTATTATATATATTATAATATAATATAATATATATAATATAATATATATATATAATATATATATATATATATATGCACAAGTCTAAATTAGAAGGCGTTTTTCACCCCGACTCTTGATATCTTCGCGGTCTACACTATGGTATTTCTTTAGTTTTAAATAATAAAGTAAATTGATATTTCAAATTTGATATGTCGATAGTAATATATCTCATAAACAATATATTAAAAAATTTAATATTGTCCAAAAAAATGCTCGACACATTTTTTAAAAAATGTCCATATGATATATCGATAGTAATATATCTCATAATCGATATATTAAAAAATTTCATATTGTCCAAATGGTCAACACTTTTTTTTTAAAAATGTCCATATTGTCGACAGGATTTTGGTTGACAACTATTTTTCACAAATTTAGACAATTTTCCCTGTCTAAAATTTGCGCCTAGCTTCGGATGAAGGTGTTCCGCAGGGCAGTGTCCTTAGTGTATTATTGTTTTCTGATTCAATGACGTTTTTATTACCATCCCAGCGAGGGTCAAGTTTTCCCTGTATGTTGATGACCTGCCGTTATATATTGCCAACACCAGGCTATCACTTCTTGAACGTCAACTCCAACTATCCGTCGAGAATATTTCACACTAGGGTAACTCCCTTGGATTTCACTTCTTACCCGCCAAACACTCAGCAGTACTATTTCAAATAAAAGTAGTCGAAAACTGCGACTGGCTTTGCCGAAATATCCCTTCCAGGTTTTACCCATTCCTGTTACTTCACATGTCAGATTCTGTCGGCCTCTTCTGGATGGCCACTTGACATATGCAAAACAATCATTAAGCACTAAAAACGACTTGTTTATTTGTTGGTACTTGAGACTTATGAGTCGTCTTAACCTTCAAAAATCAAGGGCGTGATCGCAAAGTCCTTTCACATCTCACATCTCCTTAATCCGATTTGAAGCTAGACTGATGGCTGCGTAGTTATGGCCAGGCCTCACATTACTACACCTGTTAGATCCCATCCAAAGCTAAACGATCCATATCTCCATAGGAGCCTCCCGATCTTCCCCCGGGTTAGAAAGTTGAAGCCAATATGATTCCGCTCACTCTGCGAAAGGAGTACATCATGTCCACAAGATATCTTCGCTTTCATACCTCAACACCGTCTGCACTGAAACCTGTTCTGCGAGAGGTACCTCAGAATCATCCTTACTGGCTATTTGCAAGTACAGTTTGTAGCATTTTTAATTTCCTCGAAATTCCTATGCAAAATTTGTTGCTTTTCTCTTACGATATAGGGTATACACCTTGCCTATTCTCTGCTCCCAACATCTGCCTGGTCCTGACTCCTCTCTCCAAATTCGGTCACCCCTCCTCCTTGTTAAAAGCATTATTCTTGTCTCACTCCGAGTTTAAACGGGATCCACTCCAATGTTTACCGACGGCTATAAAACAGGGGACGGCGTGGACGCTTCTTCTATCTTTCCTGACCACAACCCCTTCCATACCCCCCTCTTGCAAATTACAACTTGTTGGACCCCATCTCGCGTAGGGGTGACTGGCAATTATAAAGCTGACAGAGAGGCTATAGTGGCCTCCTCCTCTTTCCGTAGCTTGTCTGGGTACCTCCCTGATGCCACTCAACAAGGTCGCCTCCCATCAACTGATTATTATCCTGCTTTCCGACAGGGCTTACTTACTGGCAAGAGTGCTGGGCGAATAATCTGCGAGGAGCGAAACTTTGAAATATAAAGCCAAACTTCTCACTCGACGAAATCGCTTGGACGAAGTGATTCTCGCACGCCTCCACATTGGACACACCAACATCACTCACAGCCACTGTATGTCACAGGATCCTCCCCGATTCCAAATTGTGGTCGCAACACCCCTTAATCTGTTCACCACATCATCACTGATTGTCCCCAACTGGACTTCATCCGCCTTTGACATTTTCCTACACCATGGTTTAACACCTAAAATGCTATCCCATTTATTGTCTGAATCGTCCCACTACAGTAGTAGCGCAATATTTTCATTTCTTCAGGAACTGAATAAACTGTATGGTTTTGTTTTGTTTTTTTGGACAGAATTATGTTAGGACTCAAATTTTTTAGCATATATTAAAAGAATTTTGTTAGGACATCTATTTGACATTTATTGTTAAAATTTGGTTAGTACTCACCAATAGATTAGGATTTCCAATCATGGCCACTCCTTTGTGTGTCGTGGTGAGTCTTGTACACAAACTCAATATCATATATATATATATATATATATATATATATATATATATATAATATATATATATATATATATATATATATATATATATATAATATATATATATATATATATATATTATATATATATATATATATAATATATATTATATATATATATATATATATATATATATATAATCTTTGTAGGATGGATCAATTCATCATATAAACTCTGGAAGATGTTTACAGAAACCTGTTCCAGGCGACCCAACTCTACCAGTTCTCCGTCCATGTGATTCTTCTTCAAGTCAACAGTGGGTCATGAAGTCCTCTTTTAAGTGGCAAGCAAATTAAATTTATTGCAATGAAAATAAGATAAAATTATTAGTGAAAGA
>JABUQX010011983.1:0-37500 GCA_015478945.1 Trachelipus rathkii | reverse complement strand
ATAAATGTTTGCATACGACATTTTAAATTATTATTATTGAATTATTATTAATTAATTATTATCTATAATTACTTTTAAATACAAAATTTCATTCCATCTATTATTCAATATATTAAATATTATATGATGACTTCACGTATTATTAAAATGTTGTAATATACAAAGACCTTCTATTCACTATTTTAATGAACTGCTTTAATATATTTTTAGTAGAAACTGTTCGTTTTGTAAATACGAAAAATTAAAAAACACGAAAACATTAAGTCAGTGACTAAAGCGTCATTTGTAAATGTAAAAGGCATAAACGAGAATTTTTTTTTTAAAGAGATGAAAAAGATTTTGCAGTCAATTGTTGTAAGTTTATTTTTTTAAACGAAAAATTGTTTTAGAAATTTTGTTTTAAAATGTGTTTAAGTGATTGTCAGAAATTTTAATATGAACTTATCCCTTTAGTAGTATATATATATATATATATATATATAATATATGATAATATATTATATATATTAGTACTATATCTATATATATATATATAATATATATACTATATATAATATATATATATATATATATATATAATACGTATATATATATTTTATATACGAGTAGATATATATATATATATTAGTATTATTATTAGTATCAACTAGAATAACCTATATATATATATATATATATATATATATATATATATATATATATATATATATATATATATATATATATATAATATTATATATTATAAGGATATATAATATTATTAGTATATATAATAAAGAAATAGGTTTATCATAGATATATATACTATATAATATCATACAATTAAAATGTTCTGAGGAATACCAGGGTTTAAGCATTCCTTTAATAGTTTAAAAGTACTTTAGTATATGAAGCAAAATAGACAAATGTATGTAAGTAATTTTAAAAATAATTTATTGAAATGTATCGTTCTTTTTCATATTTATTTTGTTATACGAGAAAGAATTAAAATATGGTGAAGGGGAATAAATAATAAATCTTGTGTTAATAAATATATAAATTTTAGAGTTTTTTTAACTTTATTTTCCTTGGGTAGTAGCCATAGTTGATAGTTCTGTAATGGTAAAGCGGTAGACATTCTTTTTAATTTCCTTTAGTAATACATGGAGAATTTCCAGAAAAATAAGATTGTTATAATCTATGTGTTTTGTCTAGAATGTGAATAGAAGTAGTTCACCGAGTCGGTATCTAAAAGTTTGCTGTTTAAATCAAATAAAAGAATCTGGAGTTTTTTAAAATTAATGAAGCTTTTTAAAATGCTTCTATCTCACAACCAGCCGAAAACATACATTAAAATTATTTGGCTTTGGTTTTTGTAATAATATTTGTGGTTTGTATCTTTTTCTTCAGTTTTGTTACAATGTTCAGGTTTTAAAGGTTTTGTACCTAGACTTCAGGTTTTCCAGTTTTTAAAATTGTAGAAGTCTTCATGACCATTCACAACTGTCCTGAGATCTTCGAACGAGCACGCGAGTCCATGATCTGACATGTCCATGGGCGACCAGTGTCATTGCGTGCATTGACATAGGTGGTGGACATATCAGACATTAGTGATTTGTCGGTTGCTAATTAATATAGCGGACGATATATTAGGTTTTTAATTTGTCTTCGTACTTATATATTCCCTAAGTTTGCAACAAATTGTAATAGTTGTATTTTTGTCGTTTGCTGTCGTCCTCTGCTTATAGCTCGTTTACCAGGCATTTTGGGGCAAATGTGCATGTGACAGTTCATTTTTTACTTGTTTGGGTCTGAGGAACCCACCCACAAAGTAGTTAAAGATTATATAAATATATATATATATATAGATATATATAGATTATATTATATTAATAAGTGATAGATATAGTATAGGTGAAATATATAATAGTTATATATAAATATACGTATATATATAGTACTATATATTATATATATATATATATATATAATATATATATATATATATAATAATTTCTTCCTTTTCATTCATCTCTCCCTCTTTTTCCCAAAAGGACTTGCGGGAATGGTTAAGGTCGCTTACATGCCATCTTGAAAAGAAAAGCCGTTAGAAGATCATGACAAAAGTCGAAAAGAAGCCCAGCCTCAGTACCATTAATTAGTGACAACTCGTCGCAGACAGATACATCCACCCTTAGAGTGGCTTTCACGGACCGCGGACCCAGACACCCACTATCGGTAAATGCGTCAGTAAAGGAGTTCATCACTTGGCCCAGGAGGGCCACAACCAGACCCCATACAAAACCCCCGCCATTCACTGCTTAGTATGCACCATTATTGCGCACGGTCTGCAAAACTCACACTTTTCTCTTCTTCAGACAGTTCGTTTAACTGAGTCAATCCACTTTTATCTTCGCGTCTCCCATCGGTCGGTTACCCAAACACACTTAGCCACTCACCTAGACATCCGCTTAACCAACCCGGACTATCATTTTCATTCCTATTCCACCATTGACCAAACCATGATCTCAACAATACTTCATTTATTCTCTCATTTGCTCACTTTCATTCACACCACACAATGCTCCTAATCACGATCATCCTCATTAATGTTTTATCCATTCTCTCACACCTAGCATGCCCCTAAAGATTGTCCTATATATGAACACATGAACTTAGATCCTAGTTACTTCTTATCCAGGCACCATTAAGTATCACACTATATATTAAAACACGTGAACATAGTAACCAATATACCCTCTATGTAAAGACCCTAGCGCACGTGCAAAATAAGTCCCTTTGTATCTACATCTCCACGATTAATTGCAACAGCCACCTTCCATCACAACTTTTCCCTAACACACTCTGTGAATCATCCGTTCACTTCTCATCCAACATATACCCTCTAAATATTTAAAACTCTCGCGTACACTTGTTCTAACTCGCTTTCAACCATCGAACATAACTTCACATTATGGCTGTCGGATCACTCCAAACACAACCTTCTCTATCTGACGATTTACTTTACAAACACCTCCTTTTACCCACTCTGCAATATCTCTCTACCAATCCTCTCAAATCTCTCCAGATTCGCACACACATAACAAAATCATCCGCATATAATAAAGTATTATAGGGCTACCCTCCCACTCATCTTTCCTTTTCTTCCATCTATTTACTAACCATTTCCCTGACACCCCATCTCTGAATTCTTTCATTACCACATCATCATCAAAATGAATAACCAATTGAAGAGACGTAAACAGTGAGCCCTATGCCTCACTCCGCTATTAATAAGCGTAAACCATCCCTTATGACACCTTTATTATTACACAACGCCTTCACTATTACTTCATACATATTTTTGATCCATTCAGAAGGCCTACCACCAACACAAGTATATCACATAAACACTGCCAATAGAGCTCCTATCTAACCCTATCATCGCCTGTTGCAAATCCATAAACCTAAATACAATTATTCTTCTGCTCCCTCATTTTCTCTGTATAATTTGTTTTCAATGTTAAAGGTAAATTAATCACACATCCTCACCACTCCTAAACGCACCCTTTTCTTCACCAATCAGTCCTCACGCATTCTTTCGACCCAAAAATACCAGCATATAATCTTCCCTACAACACAATAAACTAATCCCTATAATTTCTACTGTTCCCCCTTATCTCCCTTACCCTAATATAAGGGTAAGAATATCGCAGGTATTATTACTGCTCTCATCCAAATCCCTCGGAACTATCCTCGGTAGAACGCTTTATTACACCAACTTCCAAAATCCATGCAATCACCATCTCGCCTCCGTTCTTGATCAGTTTCACCAGTAATTCATTCTATATACCTGCAGATTCAACTTCTTCAACTTTCTCACTCTACCGTTACCTGCGTCCTGCTAATTAACTCATCCACTCCAGCTCAAGATACCAACTATTTGTCTCCATATCTTCAACTCTTCAATATTTACACAATCATTTCGACTATCACCATAAACTTATAAACTATACTTGCCGAATATTAATAAAAGTTGTTCGAAGTTGTTTCTTTCCACTCCCTTCAATCCATTCTGTTTTTTCCATTTAGTTTCATCAAACGCACCTACCATATCCCGTATCATATATCTAAGCTAGGTTCCCTCTATTCTCTTCTTAACCTCGCGCGCTTCCTTCCAGCAAGGGCTTCTATTCCCTTTGAAGTCCCATTCATTCCTCCTTCCAAACTGTTTCATTTACCTGCTTCTTTTCTCCGGTACGTATTGCACCCGCTAATTATGACCCCTATATACTATATAATAATATATATATAATATCGTATACTGTGAATACTATATCTAGTATAATCATATTACTAGCCCTTATTATATATAGTCTATAATTATATATTAATTATAAATAATACTATATATATTATTTATAGTATATTATATATAATAAAAAAAATAGATATTATTTATATATATATTTATATAACTTATAACTAATTTATATTCCATATATATTATTATATATATTATATTATATATATATATATATCTTTCTTGCTTTCTTTCTTCTTTATCTACCTTTTTTTCCCTAGGTCAGGAGTAGCGGGCTCTAGATGCAGCGGAGCTTCCCTCCCCTATCAGAACATGACAGAATGTCAAAAGAAAGCCAGCCTTAACCGCCCATCTGTCCATATAATTAGTAAAGAACTCGTCCGCAATTCAGAAAATCTCCACGCCTAGAGCTTCAGGGGACCGCGACGAGCACACCTATGTTAAGTTCTCAAGTGTAGGTTCATCCCTGGCCCAATGGCCACAACCATATCCCCTCTTACAACCACATCCCCGCCATTCCTCTTCCTATCAATGGCATCCTTTCTTCTGTCGCCAATACTGCCAAACTCGCATTCTTCTCCTGCAAACATTCCTATAATTTTACTGACTTCAATCCACATTTTTCCTTTGAGTCTCCCACGGATGCCGTAGTCCCAACACATCAATCATCCACTTATACATCCGCTTAACCAAATGATTATCATTCATCCTTTCACATTGGACAAACCATCTCCACATACTTTCCCTTTATTCTCTCGATTTTAACCACTTTCTTCATCACATCACAACTCTTCTATACGTTTCTATTCCTCTTTTATCAATTCTTCTCACACTAGGGATGCCCCTAAGATATGTTCCATCTCAACAGCATTGAAAACTTTAATCTATTACTTCTATATTTATTCCAGACAGTAGTTCGCTATCAATTACATAAACCACATGGAGCGTAACAAACATACCCTCATGCAGGACCCAAGCGACACTCCAGACTATAGTTCCAAATTTACATTCACGAAACCATTTATAGCACCAAGCCACCTTCTTTACCAATCCACAACTTTCCATACTTATACTCTGGCATCAATCCGTCCCTTCTATCCAAGCACAGACTCCAAATATTTAAATATCAGTACACTTGTTCCAGCTGCTCACCAATCTAACATAACTTCACAGAGACTGTCCTCACTCACAACATAACCTTACCTTATCCACGATTTACCGTCAAGATATTACAGCAGTAAAATTACTGCAAAATTTCATTCTATCTTCTTCTCGATGATTATACTACAAATTTTATTCACTGTAGCTTATCGATCCGCATTATACATAGATAGTTGGCACACTTCCTCATCATTTATCCAGTTCTCCAATCATTCTAACACCACTTCTCCTGCCACCCCCACCTCTAAATCTTTTCATAACTCCATCAATATACAATTGATGATTTACCAAGGAGACAGAAACACAACCCTGCTCACTCCACTATTTAAGTATAATACGCAAAGAAATACTTTGACACCATTTATTTCACAGAAGACGACCTCATTCTGTGTAAAATTAACTTTTGATTCCATTCAGAAGCCTTACCGAACTAACAGCTGCCATTAGCAGTACGTTCTTGCCTGATTAACCACTTACTTATAATCTGTTGGAGAAATCATCATAGTTAAATTCCAACTTTTTCCGTTATTTTTCAGCATTTTCTCATAATTTGTTAGGTTTAATGACTAAATTGTACAGTGCGGCACACAATCCGGATCTCAGCACTCCTAATAACGCACCTTGTAGTTCTTTCACCAATCGAGTCCTTGCAGTCACTACGACGCCATCTTTCGACCTAATATACCTAGCATATTAGTCTTCTCTACGAACACAATCATATAAGATACTTTTCAGCTCCACACTATAATTCTCTACAGTTCCCTATATCCCTCCCTTTACCCTTAGTATAAGGTACGGATTGATGTACTGCTGTGTTCCAATCCCTATGGAAACTTACCCTCCCATAAAACACTTTATTACACAACGCGTCTTCAACATCAAAAATCAATCGACACGGTCTACAGCCTCCACGTTACATGAATCATTTCTTTTTCACTCAAAAGTAACCTTTCATTCTATACCGCAGATTTACCACTTTCTCTCACTTACTCACTTTTTATAGCCCCATTACCTCCTCCTTAATAATAAACTCCTCCTCAACAATACCTATCTTCTATGCCCACCATCAAGCCGCACACACATTCACTATTCCACCTCTTCATTATGCAATTAATTCATAGCAGATTTTTCGGAAAGTGGTCTTTCAACCTCCTCTCACTTTCCGATGGTTTTCATCAGTGACAACAGCACCACCCTATTCATTATTACTAGAGCAGTTCCCATATATCTCATTCTTAATTGTCCATTTACGAGGCTTCCTATTTCCCCTGTAAGTCCCCATCATCTCCTCCTTCCAAACTGTTCATTTACTCTTGTTTTCTGTCCAACGTATGCCGTTCTAGTATTTCTTTTCCTCCTGTATATAATGTCCAAGCATCCTTTCTTTTTTGAAACTTCATCATTTTGCTGATATAGTTTACATTTCAGAACCACGCTTCTTTTTCTGACGTTCTTTAACCGCTTGCATCACCTCTTCATTCCACGACTCACTGTTAAACATTCTTACGTCCTACTTTAGCACATCCAAACATTACTTCTTTTTGCACTGCTAACAATTGCTTCCGTCATTTTCTCCCAGCCAGATTTGTTCAGTTTCAAATTTTTCACATTCACTGATTATACTTGCAGCGCCTCTTAAATACTTATGCTTATTACCCTGTTCATTTAACTTCTCACTCTTAATTTTACCCACTTCTTCCGTATCACCTTCCTCTTCCATCCAAGCCCCCACTGACTTAATTTTACATAGAACAACATAATGATCCGATATCCCCATCCCAAACCCTCATTGATTTAACATCCAACACATACTTCCAACTAATATCTTCTTCACCGAACACAAAATAAATCATACTTTATTCTTCCTTCTCTTCTACACCACTCTCATCCAACTCTCATGAATATTCGTGTGTTTAAGAAAGTATTACTTTACACACTACTTCTCTCCTCACAGAAATCAAATTCACCTTCCTACCATTCTCATTTTCTCCCGACACCCCAAAGATACCTGTTGAAAATATACACATCATTTTTGTTGGATTCACCTTTATATTCCACACCACTTTCAGGCCTCAGCGCCGACGAACACTATTCAATCTAAAGCTCTATCACCCCATCCACAAACATCATTCAGGCGTATCCAAAAAAATCGTACTCTCTTCAACCTTTCCCTCAGATGGACCATAAACGTCACGAAACTTAATTTAACCATTAAATTGCTAGGGCTCACACTAGGGATGCCCCGAATCATCTACAAAAATATCGATTAAATCGATATTCGATAGTTAAAAAAATATCATATCCGCCTTCGATATTACCTCGCCAGAAAAAAATATCGATTATTCGAGTATATCGATATTTCGATATTTTAAAATCCGATTATAATTTTCGAGATATAATCCATAGTATATATATATATTTATATAAATATATATATTAATATTATATATATAATATATATATAGTATATATAGTATAAGATATATATATTAGTTAGTTATATATTATTTAACTGTATATATACTATATATAGCTACTTCACATTTTATAAATAAATTAAGGTATAATTATAATAGTATATAATCATTATATATCCTACAGATTAGCGCACATGAGATTAAGAAACGATAGGAATACATCTAAATATTGAATTACGCATTTTTGATCAGGGGGTGCAAAATTTCAGTTATGATGATAAGTACAAAATAAATTAAACTAAAAAATAAAAAAAAAATAACAAAGTTTTAGGGACGTACGAAGATTTAAATTTTTATATTTTACACGCACTTACTACATAGGAGTAGACTTACCTATATTCCCACAACATGAACAATATTACACAACAGTTCTAAATATTATTAAAATGGCAGCGATACAACCGTCCATGGAGAAGCCATTAGGAGCGACTTCCAAAGATAACCTATCATGAACACCTCCCCCATCATCACCTGGGAGTTGACAGCTTTCAGTGGTGTGGATGGTGAAGTCACTGAATTCCCAGCCTGTTCTGGTGCACAGTCTTCTTCCATCATTAATTTCTGAACCCTGAATTTTACTATGTCGAACATCACCTCCCTTCTTTTATCTGAACCATCACCATTGACCCATTTAGGACACATGTTCACTATCTAACATCACTTTTTCCATTCAGAAGCCGTTCACAAGACACAATTACACTATACTGCCATAAGTTTCCTATTACTTTCAACGGCGTGTAATCATAAAACTAAATAATGATCTTCTTCTCCCCTTCATTTGTCTCATCAGTTGTTCACCGTAAGATTTTGATCACACATACCTCCACTCCTAACACGGTCTTCAGCCATTTCCCTGCGGCTCAGAACCGCACTCTTTCGACCAAAATACCAGCAATACCTCCCTACAACACCAACTAATTCCCCTTTGATTTCTACAGTTCCCCTTCTTCCCTTACCCTTAAAGAGAATACTTCCGCTTCCTCCAATCCCTTAACTATCCTCTCAGTAAACGGCTTTTACACAATTCCAAACCAATCATCCCCATCCCCTCCGCCTCTATCATTCTACTAGTATATATTCCCATCTTATCCGCGCATGCAGATTTACATCATTCTTCGAACCTCACCTACCCATAACCTCGTCCTTGACATAACCATCCGCCGCAAAATAACTTCATTCCTTCTTGCCAATCCGATTCTACAAACCACACACCATTCACTCAAACACGCCCCTCATTCTATGTTAATATTGTGCGATTTTTCGAGTTCTTTCCCAACCTCCCCTCACATCCATCACTTACAAAAGCACCATACCCTATCATAGTCTAAGCAGTCACCTTTTCTCTTCTAACCTTCGCCTCCTTCAGAGGCTCCTTTCCCTGATATTCCTTCATTCTCCTCCCAACTGTTCATTACCTCTGTTATTGCCTCCTAACCTACTTGCACTTTTAGTATTTCTTCCTTCCTTATTGTAATTCCAGGCATCGCTTTCTGAAACTTCCCAATCATTTGTGGAATTGCAACCACGCTTCTGATTGACCCTTACCCGCTCTCACTTACTTCTTTCATCCACCATTCTGCTTAGTATAACTTCTGATTACCTCCGTTTAGCCACATCCAACACACAGCTTCCTTTGCACTACTAACATGGTGCCGCCTTTTGCCCGATGCGTTCAACCCGTTCACATTCACCATTCGAGCCCGAGCCGCTTACGTATTTCCTATGTCTTGCACTTAACTTCTCACTCGTGAATGTACCTATTCCTTTCGTTCTACCTGTCCTCCATCAAGCCGCCCACTAGACCTTTATATTACATAGACAAAAATGAACGTTCAATCCAATTCTATAAATGTATATATTCGCATTATTTATAAAAACTTTATTAATATATTTATGATTTAAAAACCAAATATAAAAATAAGTTATATTATATATATGTTATATAAATATATATATTGGATATATAATTAAATTACTTTATTTAATATTATTATATTATATTATTATTAGTATGATTATATAGATATTTTTATCTTAATATTGGCTATATATTCAATATAATAGATATATATAAAATATAAAAATGAACAGGCTCAGAAGTGCGGTTCCACCAGACTTTGCAAAGGATGCAAAACATATAGAATGTCTGGGTTTACATGTGACGATGGGTTCTTACCGACTGCACAGGTAGTTTTTTGGAAAAGTTTCGTCGGGCCATATAATTCCTACCATAACCCTTGGAGGTTAAGAATCCTGGTTCACCCCACCGCATAAAGTGAGAGTTTTTCAGTGTCCCTAGTAACCCTTCGCTTATGCTCATTGCTGTATCACAACATATTTGATCTATACATTTGGCAAAACACCACCGCGGACCTTAAAGTTCTTTTATACTCTGTTGGCATATTAACTGGTTTACCTTAAAGGAATCATCGCATTGAGTGGTTCAGAACGTTCACGTGTCGGCACGCATAGAGAAAACTTCTGCAGATATGCGAAAATAAGCCTATTACGTATCAAACCCAATAACATGAGATGGGCTTTTGATACCAAAAAAACCGATCTCGTCTAAATTTAGGTTACGCCGAGCAGAATGACTGGTTCAATTAACGAATATTTTTAACTTTTGATCGAATCCCAGACCAGCACCATATTTCAAACTATTGTAATGATAGGGGAGTAGACTGGCACTCATCTGCCGCTAAATATATTTCGCCATGGGATTCTTTCACAATCATTTAGTTGTATGCTCACTGTCTCTCACATATTCAACAGTCACTCCAGTTCTTACCGGTGTCCACTTTTTATGAAAACTTTCCGTCAACTTATATGGTTTGTTTTTCATGTAGATCCACGATTCGTCTAAATCAGGAGTTTTTTTTTTCATATATCTGTCAACAAGTCATGAATAGTACATAAGTTTTTACTGATAGTCGTATCCTTTAACTGGCTGATCTGACTGCGCAACGTATATCCATATAACGAGGTCACTTAATTGGTCGACACACTGTTTCCACTTGATTGCGTCTTTTTAACTTATGTGCTTTACCTCTATTTATGATTAGTGGTTCTTATGTTTAATGATTAGTCACGCACATTCCCACAACGTAGCCGACGTTAAGTGTCGTACTAATATTGTAAAGTAGTTAACTCCGTAAAGTCAAGGGAAAACGACGTAAATAAGCTTATAAGATGTATAAATAGGCTTACTTAATGAACTGCATACAAAACCCCAGGTAAGAAATCAGTGAGATTTAGAAGCAAGTGAAGTAGTATACCTTACTAGCTTAGCTATCTCGTCCTATCCCATATCAAATCAGAAATTGATTTGATGGCCTGACAGTGATAACTCATTATCTTCCACATAACTGCTCTTATAGCAGGTATATAATGGGACATTTATATGTAACCTTGAGCCACAGTTCTCTCTCCTCAATTATATACTAGAACCCTTCGAACCTTACTCACGAAGTAGTTTTTAGCCACTATCATCTTTCAAGCTTCGAATCTGCAAATCGTACCATGTCTTCGCATATTCGATCTAACAACTCCCTGTGTATCCAAATTCACCGAACACAATTTGGGCACAGCAAATAACTTCTTTAGGGCCATCAGGACCTATCTTGTATACAGCGTGTAGTTATTTCTAATCTCTCTTCACTCCCTCGTTCTTGGACAACCATTTGCTCCTTCCGCAAATACCGCATTTACATCACCAAACAGTAGTCCACGCGATAAACTTACAAATAGAGATCGGGAGCACTGCCGCAGTAGTTAACAAATTTAAATTGACGTACTCAATAAGTTGCTGCACGGGGAATTTTCGGCATAACCGCATGCCGGGCTTCGCAAGCCAGTATCAATCAGTAACTTACAGTAAAATGAACACCATCGACACACGCTGGCCCTGTAAAGCCCTGGACTGCCAGTAAGCGCCCTCACTACCCAGATCTGTTCTTTTATATTTTACCCAGTTCTTTATGTAGTAAGTTTCAGATTATTATTTTGGAAAAGCTCCAAAATAACTTGGTATGAATGCCAAGCTATTACCATTCATTCTTTATTTATTAATTTAATTTATTTATCTATATATTATATTATTATTAATTATTATAATTATTAACTGATTATATATATATTTGCTTTTAAATTAGTAGATAGATTTATATTAATATATGCTTTCCAGAGTTGTACTATTACTCATGTAGCAACTACCGCGACATGTACACAAAGTCATCCATTTCCTACCAACGAGGGAGTTACTTGAATCCCATGCGACCCTGACACACTAATAGGCTATAACCTGGCGGAACCCCATTGAAACAGGAATCTTACTTTGTGATGGTTTTAATATCTACTTTTCTCACTTTCATACAACATCATTACATCTGATATAGTAATCTAAATTTCTTTTTCTACAGTGATTATAATTTCTCCCGTCTTTAATCAAAACAATACTAAACTCTTATTTTTCCACCATTAACCCTACCTACGCATTTAGTCGTACTTTTCCCCGGGTGACAGCTAATCCAACATTAGGTCTCTCCTAATTACCACTATTTGTACATATATACAAGTACGATCCCATCGCTGCAGCTGGTTTAACTACACCTTAGAAATTAAAACCGGCTTCCTTGTCAACGGTGTTCCATCAGTCCTCGGTCCCATACTCCGACAGATCAAAGTTAGTCCCATTTTTCAGGTGACTAATGCCCATTACATGGTGTCTTCATCTTAGTGATGGAAATACTGTCTATATCCACATAAACGGGTCTCTTATTTTCATTACCCATACAACCAATTTATAACAGCGTCTGCTATCCCCCAGCGTTTAGACAAATGGGGTCGGTGGGAAAGCGATACTTGTACACAACTTTCAATTCGTCGGTTGTGAGTTAACTCTGAGGATCATCTTTAACCTAGGGACAAGCGTGCTGCGTTACGACAAAATGGTCCAAGTCATCGAGGGGTGTCGATGAAGGGGTTCTGTTTGTGTTGTGTTGGGAATGCCCAATTGTCAGGATATGGGGTTATGATTGCAAGAAATAGGGCGGTGTAAAGTCATCATTATATCCCGTCAAATGCGAACTATGGGGGATGATTTACCTTACCGAATGGTGTGGGTACCTTGAGAAGTTGAGACGATGGTGTTTTCCACTTTACCCATTACTACGATTTCTGGGGTGTAAAGGGGGTTTGAAGTAACTGTCAATTAAAGAATTACTGAAGTGTTGAGGATGATGACACTCCCCTCCCAGTTCGCAGTTTGTTTAGATGCTGTGAGCATCAATAATACCCACGGATCCACTGGTTTTAAAATTTAGAAATAGTTGAGAAATTTGGAAGAGACGGAATGAACTGCCGAGTAGTAGGGAGTAGTGCGTCTGGTTTATCAGAACCCCACGCATGTCACATACCTCTTTCATTACTGCGACGCAGAAATGGCTGTAGCAATTGTTTATAAGCTGAGTTGGAAGGATACCTCCCTGAGTGCCGCTTAGTGTGATCGATCGAATAAAAATAAGATCGAGTGAAAATGTGTAGTCACCACTGATTAGATTGATCCTATATTCTATCAAGAGATATGTCCACATTGTCATGAGGAAGAAGAAAAGTATAGTATCATAAAGTTCTCCTCCACACGTGTTCTCCAATTGGACCAGCTAGATGCTGCTTAAGGTGTGTGATTGACAGAAATTCAAAGAATGTAGGAGACAAACATATAGTGCGCACCCCAATTAGTTTCAGATAAATAAATCTGCAAGTAATAGAGGAGAAATTAAACATCGAAAACCGTATTATGTATGATGTTTCTCATGTTGGATTCGTGGAAAAAGGATGGAAGGCTCAGTCTGTCGCGTTTAGCCTGATTCCTTTATATTCCCAGGCAGAGATTGTTAGGGGAACCGAGCCGCTCTGGTACAACCTAAAAAGGCGGCATCTTGATGTTCCCCGAATGCGTCCAATCATCCATCTATCCAATAGAAGGAGAGAAAATCGGTGCAGGTTTTTACCTTTGGTGTCCCATGAAGGTCGCAGATCACTAAAGATCATGACAGTTAGTTGTAAGTACGGACTGTGCAGGTAAGAAGTAGTTCCTCTTGTTTTGCAAGCGGTGGTTGCTTCTATCATTAGGCTTCCCCAAACATCAGGTCCGCTTTAACTTTCAACCCTAACACGCCTCGTTAGTTGCAAGCTAGCTATTAGAACATTATCAACCGACTTGAGCCTCTTTTCTGAGGACCGCCTCTTCCTTTAACCGGCTCGCCCCCATCTGAAACCTCTCTTCAGGTGGGATTTCTCGTTGCCGTTTTCTACATATAATGTACCGAGGGGCTCAATGCCATAAAGGATGGGCCCTTTCTCTTTATCCAGTCTTTTTGTTTATAATCATCATTACTCTTTACCTTCTCTTTACTTTTTAGCCATATTCACATTACCTCTTCTGTCCCTTGATGAGACGACTAAGCCCGTAACCCCAAGGCTTGGAAAAAAGCAAACCCTGTTAATCATTTAGAAAAAATAATTAGACTGCTCAACTATGTTGCTGTGGAGTACATGACAATGATTCAATTCCACGTGATTCAAAAACAAGCCTCAGAACTAGAATTTATATTCCCAAGTTCGGACTCCCTATCAAAATATAATACTTTTTACTCCGGTTCTAGTTGTACCCCGAGTTCACACTTAACTTCTCAACTCTTTAAAATTCTTACCCAATCTCTCGCCATCAAACTTATGTAACTCTCCGCTTCCATTCCAATAGAGCCGAACCCGCGGTAGCGTAAAACGCAAATTAGAAACCTGCTTGCTTATCACACTAAATTGTACGAGCATATGAATGATCCCTATGGAAGAAGACTACCCAGGATTACCCCCTGCTGAAAACGCCCACATCTCGAATTATTCAATACATCTTCCTCACATCGAGAAAGTGCAGAGTTTGAGGCAAAATAATACCTGCATTTGAACCACACCGGCTTTTAGAAATATCATTTTTAATATATACTAGTTACAAAAGAATAACACACTTTAAAATGGAGATAGCTAAGATCTAATCGTTTTTTTCTCTCCTTTTCTTTATTTCCATATTCTATTTTCCTTCCATCTCATATTCAATCTCCAATTAATTTTTTTTCAGCAAGCGATGCCTTCAAATCGCCATTTCAACTCATTAAAACGTATTCGGAAATTCTAATCTAAGCAGTATAATATGATAACGTTCAGAAACATTTCACAGGCCCAGCAACGAGCGCATACTATCGAACCCCGTACTCCTGGCCCCGACAAACATCAACCCCAAATGTTACTTTTCAATGAAATAAACCCTCCTATTATGTTATAACCATATTAAACATGACACAACTATGATGTCTCTCAACTCCAACAGAATCAAATCAATCCACCTTCGACCCTACTTCTCATTTAATCTCCTGAACAGCATTCAAATACCTACCTTAGAGATACCATCCCTCTTTTTTCGGATGTTACCGATCCAACCATTTAGTCATCGCCCATATTAAAAAGCACCCCGATCGTACCACCAGACTGAACGCTCCTGTACTCACCTCGCATTCTCAAGAAGATGATCAATTCAGAGTCTATCCCAAGAACAGACGCATTCTCCCTTCAAACATTAACCTCATTATTATGAGTTGTTACTATTATTTATGTTTTACTTCACATAGCATCCCCTATTATCCGCGATTAGAACCCTTATCATAAAACTTAAATCTCTTTAACCCCATATCGAATCCTCTACCTTTTACGTTCACCACAAAAAACATATAACCCTTCTACCATAAAGCTTCTCGTTCCAACATGTCATTCCTTCATCAGGAATCTGCATAAACTTCCTCTCCGCCCCCGTCTTCGTGTCCTTTCGCGACAAGAACATAACACATTTGACACCTCATCTTTGTTTCAGTCACAGCCAAAGCAAATTTATCCTTTCTAATGACATCCATCACTCCCTGCTTCTCCTATAACATTCATGTCCTCGACATGTGCATTTACCCCATACGATTCTACCATTTCTCCGAAAGATAAATGTCACTTACAGCGGATCACGACCTTCTCCGAGGTAGGTATAAGCATTGCTGGCAAAAGATAAATGGTATTGGGCTACCCAACCGCAGCCTTACCACTGTCCCTTTAGTCGGCTTCATGTTCGAAACGCAAGAACAATATGAAACTGTGCAATTCATTCGTCACACTAAGCATTGAAATAAGGATAAAAGGGAGATCGGGTAGCATGTTCCTCAAGTAAGAGCCGCCCGTAAGTGAATGGATAAGTATATTGCGTAAATAGATGAATGGATGATCAACAAAAATAGTAGTGCCTGTGAATAAAATTGTGAGGAAGGATGAGGTTTGCATGTCGAGTACTAAGAAGAAGCAGCATAAGCGGAGACCAATTAAGCAACGATGGGTGAGGAAAGAAAAAAGTTGTCTAGTGGGTAAGACCCAGACACACATGATAGCGCAAGAAAATTATTGAAAAGTAGAGTGTTCATCGTGCGAAGAAGCGTTCATACTCTCAATCTTTCCTTAATCCAAATTTAATTGATTGTCCCCTCTTCACTTAGATAACTAGCTGTAGCCCCTTCTACTTTGTATCTCGCTGGGATTTATTATTGATAAAGCTTATATATATAATAAAAACTCATTATAACCAAAATATAAATACTATAATGATATATATAGGGTAGGAATACCTATTATTTAATAATATATTAGCGCCTATTATAGGTAGCCTATATATTCAGATTTTATATGTATAGTACTAAATATAGATTTATTATAATCTATAATGATATAATTCTAGAAATAATGCTACCTATAAGTGTTATTACTTAAGAATAATTTGAAGTCGTGATATGTAAGCGTATAACCATATTATACTTTATAAATGTAATGCTAATAGTATTTTAGTGTGTATGTATGAGTTGGCTACTATATACAATATGTACTAGGTAAATTAGGGTTTAAGTCAAGATATAATACGGGAACAGAATAATTATGAGTGTAGTCGTTTGAGCACCGTGAGTACCATTATAGTCCGATTACCAGATACGATTACACGATTAGCTGCACAATTTTTTTCATGCGCGAGTTATCGATACGATGTACCATACCAAAAAGTATAGTTGGCCGGATACCTCGATACCCATGACCATATCTTGGTAGTCCCTATAAGAATCCAGCTTATATAACTATAGTTATATAAGTAGAGAATATATATAATATATATATAGTATAATATAAGGGGTATAATAGTAAGTATAGGGGTATATATATATATTAGTTATATAGGGTATAAGGAATAGATAGTATGATCAATGACTAAAATACTGCAGAGATGACACTGCGCGGTTAGAACGGATAAACCAATGTCACTGCATTCTACGGTACACTTCCGCCTGGCGATGCGCGGCAAAGGCCAGCTCGCGACCAGCGTAATCGTATTTAAAATTACTCACGATTAAGATATCCATCAGCGTTGGAAACAAATAAAATAGTTTGAAAAATTATAATTATAGAAAGTTTGGAAGTATGGAAGAGAGGAGATGGTTCTTTCTAGTTAATGAAGTATCATTTATGAGTATATATACGGATGTATAATATAATATAATATAATTTCATAGAATGAAGCAATGTCAAGAAATAGATATATCAAATTATAGAATGCCGTTTTTCGTTTTTGCATTTGTGGATTAAGCAGATAAAGTAAGAAATGTCATCAGAGAATTTGGTATCCTCGTCTTTGTTCAAACTACCGAACAAATTATGGGAAGATAATAGCTCACCAAACGTAAGGAATTTCCTAATAATTCTGCATGGGTTCCTGTTGTGGCCAATGATTTGCCGGAATATGTAAGCACGTTCCATGACGAAAGAATGTAAACGAAACAATGCGGTCGTGGTAGCGCCCGTCCAGCCCAACGGTCAGCCAATGAGACTTCGTTCTCAGTTCAATGAAACAGTCCAGCTGTCAAACCAGTGATATAGTTCGTCCAAATGGCACGAACACCCTCTCATCACAAAATAGTGAGCATATTTGTAATATAAACATTTGTTATTTTTTTTATATATGTTTATACCAAAAACCACGTGCTCCATCACAACAGCTGATCATCAAATGTTTTAACAAAACACAAATTAAGCCTATATCGAAATCGCGGCAACCGTGAAATTTGTGCATAGAAGAACTAGGATTTCGCGGATCGGCGACATTTGATCAGTTGGACGAGGTCAGCGCGTACATATGTCACCCAAATGACAAAAACGAAAACCGCCCTAACGTAGAAATAAACAAACGAATACAGGTCAGACACACATCACGTTTGCTTGGAGCGAGCGAAGAGACACAACTTGTACTCATTACCAATTACTGATAAAAGGAGATTAATAACTCAAAATGGACAAATTCAGTCCCAAGTCTTTCGTTGGGCGTGCCTACTTCTATTTTATCGCAAAGCCCAACGTTTGACTTAAAGATACTAATTTTCTGTTGATTTCTATCAATCTTTAATCATACTAAGTCGGGTCCTAGTACGTCCACAGTCCTACTACAAGCCTATTTTGATGTTGTTGCTGATGGAAGTTCTTTCCATGAAGAAAATACGCTCTCTCTTCCGTAAATTTTCTAGCTTTAGATTCCTATACCCCTCTAACCGTTTTTGTACAAATCTGTTTATAACGTCGCCCTGATAGACACATCATCGGTCAGCTCAAGAAGATGCACGTGTCATATAGAAGTCATAACAGCTATCTCTGCTTACTGCTTTCGGCTTACTCCAACATTGAACCTGTTAATCTCAATGATCTTCACATTTCAGATTAGAGTACTATCTTAAACAAAGAACTTTCACAATGCAAGTTTTTATGATCTTTTATGTGACAACAACTCAAACTGGCAGTTCGTTGACGATATAAATGATTAGCCTCTCCATGATACTTGATGTCATCACCATCGCTGTAGCAATATCAAAGTGCCGACTGTAACGTCGACTATGTAGGTCAAACTTCTCTAGTAACTAGAAGAGACGACCGGCGCCAGCCACCCATGGCCATTCCTTTCAACTAACTCCCAATCTCTCAATCCAGAGACAATTTAGCTTCAGAGATCACGTATAAGACTTCAATAGCACCCGTTGGGACTCTTCAAAAAAGGATCCACACTTGGTATCAGAATGCTTCTAACAGATGAACACCTGTAAAAATTGATGAGGGACAGGAAAAGATTCTGGGAATGGTATTGAGTAAATACTGCTAACACCTGATTACAACTGAATAACGATAAGATTAAGCCTTGAGTTCGGCAAAAACGAAACACGACTATTCTAATACGAGATAATACTTTTGTTTGGCAAACAATTGATACTAGCTGTTGTGATGGAGAACCCGTCGATTTAGGATTAACTGAAATATAAAAAAAAGTAAAAATTAGTATTTAAAATTTAAAAAATTGATCAACTATTGTGATGGAGATTTATCGATTTGGTAAGAAATTAGACTTTAAAGCAATTTGTATTGAGTGAAAATATTAGGAGAGATTCGAGAGACGGGCCTGACCCAGCGCGTCATTTTGTGGTGACTGTACAGTTACGGGCATACATGTCCGATCACGGAGACACGTGTATAAAGATTCAGCAATCAGACAGGAAAAGCACATTGCTGTAATAGGAATTAAGAAATTGGCTTACGTTTGCGTAAATGCGATCTAATCTTTCAATTTCCGCGTAGAGTAGTGAGAAACATAACCGGAAAGGCAAACTCGAGCATGTATATACGACGTCAGAAGAACCCCACAAACTGCCAAAACGAAAACGCGCGTACATTAGTTAATACTACGGCTATGTCAGATAGTATAGGAATATCAGACAAATGCGGTGTCATATCATATAGGTATAGAATAGTATATATACTATCAGTACGGTCATCTCACCCATAAGTACTATATAGTACGTAATCCACTAGTAGATATATAACATAATATATATTTACGCGCTGTATAATATATATATAATAGGGAATAGATATATAGGTATAGTAAGCAAATATGTTCTTCTTATAAACATAATATATTAGTATTATAATACTGTAGAATGCCAAAACCTCTGACAAAAGGAAGAAGAAATTGAAACTGAATTTCTAGAAGTGAAGTTGCGTGTTTCGAAGCGAAGTCGACGATAGTCACTTTAAATGAAAAGTTGTTAAAATTCTGATCGTCTAAGATAGCAAGGACTGGAATAACCCCTTCTCCATCTAATATCTGCTTTTCGCGAATGTGTATAAGCTCAAAATCCTTTCAACAACCACACCACCCGCAGCATAATTCGAGACATGTACGTCAAGAAAATAGCAATTTGTAAGTATCTAAAAGTATCAATATATTATAGTTATATAGTAGATAGATTAGGAAACTCCTATATATAGTGAGAGTGAGAATATTACTATTATACGTATATAATAATATATTATATAGAAGGTATCCACAGGAGTGAGTATGGAATAGAGATAGTATAGAGCTCACCCTATTACCAAGGAAATATAATTATATTAGTACCGAGTGAGGAGGCCCCTCTGTTCGAGCTACCGCTGCAACATGTGGACATTTTATGATACTCCTCGACTTATTGCGGATTCCGCTTATTCCGAGTCGGTGGCCGCTATAGTCCGTATAATACCTGATACCCTAGCATAGCTTATAATAGGATAATATAATAATTTAAAAAATTTAAAAAAAATAATCAATTTAAAGACTTGGAAACAAGCAAAGGTTATCGCAAAATCTAATTACCGATACCGGAATACTACTACTCTCAAATTTTCCCGATACGATACACCTAACCTCAAAAGATCACCAAGATACCATCACACTGGTAGTCACAGTGTCGGCACGGAATAGTAATACTATATACTATGAAATGAGGCTATATTATACCTATGATAATGTAATGACACGGTATGAGTATTATACCCTCATATACTATAACAATATACAGTCTTTGATATGAGGTAATATATATATATTATAATAGTCTGTTATTAGTAATATATTATATTATAAGTACCTTATATATACTGCGTTAGTACTAAATAGAAATTCTACTACTCACTTTTATATAATATGTATATTATATCACGATTTATTAACGTATTATGTCTTGAGTAATGAATAAAGCAATTGATAAAATGAGGGGCCCCTTGTACCCTAAGCTACCAGACTCCACGTAAGGTAGGGAGGCAAGACTTATTGATGGTACAGTGTGCTTGAAAGACGACATAACGGCGAGGTCACAATGGTAGTAAAATACAATAGGAATGGTACAGTTAGATAGGTGTTATTGCTCATGTCGGAAAGGGATGAACGACATGTCGAGTAGTCAATGCGGATTGACCCTTATTCCCAGCTGTATAGCCCGTGTTGGGAAGCGACCGTGTCTGGAAACCGAAGAAGACCAAAAGTTTGTGATTGGAGGCTATCTTGGACTGAGTTCCGGCGCGCATACACGTTACGACAGTAAGTCCCCGACGTGTGAAAACCCATGAATACTTGAAAGGTAGGAACTTAAGAAGAATGTGAGTTTTGTGCACAAAGGCACCAGTCCTAATAGAGGGTTGCATGAGATAGTAACCTAAAACTGGCAGCCGCTATGTCCTTCGCTAGAGCTCTGGGAAAAAAACCGTTTTTGAGTCAAATCTGTGTTTTTTGCAAGAAAATAACAGGATTTGTGTTCATGTGTTTCTTGGTAATTGTTCAGGTAGTCTATGGGTCTGCGGTTAGATATTGAATATCATAATACCCATATGCCCCGATTCCCTTCCAAAAGCCATATATAAGAGCTAATACTGAGTAGTTTCACTGATATTTTCTTATAATTCAAAGATAGATACTTGAAAATTATGTTAACAAATACTCCATTATGATTTATAAAATAGCAGAACTAAAAAATTTAAATAACATTTATCTTATTTTATCAATTGTTTTCTAGCAATTATACGAATTATGTGGTAGCCTGCCGACGCGTGAAGGGCTTCTACCCCTATTTAACCGATGTTTTTACATTTGTATCATTTAATTAAAAATTATAATTTACTATTATACATTGTAATTGTCCCTGAATATATCTTTGAGTAGAATGGCAATCTGAAGACAAAATCTTCAAAAAGTATGCCCTTCCAAGGGATGCAAATGTACATTATAAAAAAAGAAGTATTTTAAGAAATTAAAGTATTATCCAAAGATTCCTGGAAAATTAAAGAGTTATTGAGGAATGACTAAATTCATAAATCCTGATTCCTCGGCTGGTACCATAGTCAAACTTTGAATCTAGCTTAATCACTAGTCCCCGCCTTCCCCCCAGTCACTTACTGGGAGACTCATTATCATCTGGGCCATCGAGACTAATCAGGCCACATTTAGATTCCTGATATTACCGATAAGCTGAAGTAATCTCATCGTAATGAAGTATCGTGTGAGAATGACAGTGGTTGGAACTGGAACCGCAGGTCTTGGCAGTACAGGAGTCTAAGCTCTAGCTCCCTCTACCCACATCAGATCAAGTCTCTCTCAGCTGAAGCAAAAATATTCAGAGAATAAATCCTAGATTCTTGGCATTATGAGCAAATCAAATACTAACGTTGCACTTCTAACACGAAAAACATTTGGTAGAGATTCAATGCGAGACCGTTGCACAACAACCTATCTATCTCCTTAAAAAGATACAAGATCACACGACTCTCTCGCCAATGCATCTTAGACTCTCCATTAAATAATTATAAAAATGCTACTGAAAGCTGAACAGAGTAAGAAACAGTTAATGCAATCCACAAAGCTAACTAAATGATAAAGCTGATGATATTAAAGTCTATGGCAATATAAAATCAATCAAAAACTTATGAGAAATACCGCATTAAGAAATGAATCCTATACCAAACTCAGATGATCTCTCGACCTTTAAGAATATGAACCAACAAAATGTCCAAAAGTTAGAGGATATTATGCATAAATATAATCAAATGCTCAATACATTTACAATTTCCACCAATCGTTAATTGAAAAAGCAAGACTAAAAAGAAAACAGAAAGAAATTATCTGTTGTTGGAATAAAAAAAAACCCGTTTGTTTTTTCGGAAAACACACGAGCTTCGTCTTTTTGCCCATTTCGCGAACCATATCTGTGGCCACTGGACCAGGGATAAACCCTATCAACTTGATACGAGTATGCCAGTAGTGGCTCGGTCGCAGGGGTCCGTAGAAGCTCATAGGCGCGGATTGATGACTGCGCCGGGAGCTCTCACTATATAGTATTGATGGCGGGTAAGCTGGGCTTCGTTTTCGATTGGTCATGTTTTTCTATCTACTACTTTTTTCCGATGCATTTTTCACCGCACCTTACCCCAGGCTTTGGAGAAGGAAATTATATTTAGTTATGATAGATATATACTATACCTCCTATGAACTAAATGTCACTCTAACATTATTATAACACCATAGTATTAATTATGAACTACCAGCCACCATTTCAAGCTCTATAATTAGTACAACTTGATCTATCAAAACATTCCTTGACATCATGACCTATTCTCGACATTTTGCAATCATACATAAAAGTACAATAATATATATTAATTAACTCATATCTGAATACTATGTTCATATAATTTAAAGCTATCAAGTATATCAATAACGATTGAATTATTCATCACCAGCTGATCTCACCTTCTATAGCACTCATCACACTTGACTCTTTAATCAACTATCAACTATTACATCAACCCAGCTCTATTTATATATTTATTTAGAGACTAATCCTGGCACAAAAAGCCGTTATTCATCCCAATTTCGTCTATAGTCTTTTTAGGAGAACACAAAAAGAAGCAATTTCCGTCTGGCCGTTATGTGAGGTCTCGCTTTGCAAGCGCACTACTATCGATACAGCAGATAGAATACAAGCGCTTGCTCTCCTTAAGGAAGAGTTCCTACCATGTAGCAGTGGTAAACACCCTTCTCCAACGCTTTCACCCCCTGAACCACATATAAATATGTGAGACTTGTCAAGATAATAGCCATTATGAGCGATTATTAAAAAGTAAAAGTATATGTAAATGTTAGCTCTCTGTATGTGAGAGCTCTATCAGAGCAGAGCGAGAAATACTGATTACGACGATAACGGAAGCGTTCATGCAGTGCCCGCTTCCATGGAGCTTACGCCCTGTAGATTACGTGGTACGGCTTTCTGAGAGGAACTAAAAGTATGTATACGCGATAGACTATAGTGCTATCACAGAGTGTGACAGAATATCATATTTGAGCTGGTGTCTATAGATGATAGGGCGATGGCTTACTCAGAAACACTCTCAGAATTGCGATTAGATAAATCGAACGGGTGCCCTTAGTCGCCCTGGTATCACATGCTATGCTTTACTATTGAATGCGCTCATTTTCGCTGAGTATAAATCTGAGATTTAGTTATTCATAGGTGTATTATAAAGCGCATGGCAGAAAATAATGAGTATAGAGAATGTGAGAACCCAATTCCCAAAACGATCAGCTGGGAAAGTAAATCCGCCCGTTACACGACTTATTATACTGCGATGTCGGATTTAAACTTCTGATTCGAGCGACTAACTCGCGGGAAGGAGAATAACGAAGCATTTGTTTTAACTATAGAAGCATTTGGCAGCGGATTGGAAAAAGAGAGGGCATGTATCCAATAGTAACCTGGATAAGAGACTAGAGTTATGAGGTGTATGTAGTGAGAGACAGTGCGTCTACGTGTGAATCTTATCGTTCCCATGTGTGAGGCAGCTAGCTATTGTTAAACAAGGGCCTTGTCTGAGATGGTTTATTAAATTTGATAAGAGATATCATAGGTTGGAGGAGCAAAGGCACGGAACAGCGCACGTCACTGCCGGGATGCTCAGTGCATAGAGTATGTGGAAATGTCAGAGCCGGAATAGTAGCTGGCCCGCAAATCTAGAGTACTTTGCGCTGTTGAATTGCAACAAGAGGAACTAGAAGTCCCCTCGAGCGATGTAAACGCTGGTCTTACATGAAGGGTATGTTGAGTATCCTGTATCAGATACTATGGTGCAGTTGCTAGGGCTCGTCTATTGGGGCTCGGAATGAAGACACAGTATCAGGATTCAAATGGCCTTAATCTAAATGTTGCTCAGCCTCACCAACAAGTACATTAGAGGGCTTTTCAATCCCTCTGCAGAAATCACCTGTCACAACGAACATTATTGCTCCGACATACCCCAAAATACATGTAGTGCGTAATTGGACCACCCCTAAATTTATCAAGATTCTGCGTGTAAGCGCCTAGCAGTGTGCAAGAAATGCTAGGAGGGGTAAAAGGACCTGAGAAAGTAGCAATGAAATAAATGATTGAAGAATTGTTTGAATTTGGTCCATGTTGAAAGGGATGAAGCCGAAAGTTCGTGGAAATGCTGGACTTGCATACCTCGGTTGGAGAGTGTGCGATTTAAGGGAAAGCCGATACTCGAATCTAGTGCAAACGCGACGTGACGCGAAAAGGATAAGAAAGTAGAGAAAACTCAAGAGAAGACTCCTTCAAATTCGGAAGATCACGGATCTCTTCCCATATGTCCATGATGATTCCTGGCACGCCCTATGCTACGACCTCATAAGGTAGATGGTGTCTAATCGATTATAACAGGAATGCCAAAGACTCTTGGATTATCATTTATATCTTTTATTATCTTTTTCTTTTTATATCTTATCTCTTCACAACCAAGGTGAATTCCTCTACTCGAGCTCTTGCCAAGAGGCTTTCACTTGGACATACCGATAAAATCCCACCAATCGTGCCTTCATGCGGAGATGAAACACTCTCGGACTAGTTAAGAAACGACACTAACAATATCGCAGATAAGTGAGTTCACCACATTGATTCTTCCGCTGTCCCCAACTCTATCTGAATCCATCCAATCTGGCTGTCCAGATTGTTCTGCGTCTGTCAAATAATCTACTAGACATTACAGAACTGTTTGTCACGACCAGCGACCTCGTCATAGTTACCTACGGTGACTGGCCTCTTTTCTACTTTGCGAGATCCTACTGTCTCTACTGAAACTTTCTGCCGCGTACTCGCCTAAAACTGCCGGTTACCAATGATTTACTGGCTTTCGTATATTTTAGTTGTCAGTGGTCCGAGCTCTAGTTTATATCCCACTCCATCATTCTAGTGGGAGCATTTGATAAGCGAGAGGGGAATGCCTGCGATTAGTAGCTCCATGTAAAAACGCTTTATTATCCGAGAGGTAAATTATTATATTGCTATTATGCCCCCCTTTCTGGCATGACCTTTACTACCTGACTTCAGTCATTAAGACACTTGCGTTCATATTCCATAGAATATTAGACGATTACTTATCTCACTTACTGTAGTTCATTGAATGCGTATATACTAACGATACTCAACTCCCATTCTTACGTATATACTATACTATATAATACTATATTATAAATACACGTCAATATAATCATATAACTAATAATACGATATAATATTACCGAGAACTATAGAGAGATGCATACAATTATTATGCATTATCACATTATACCTTATCTTGATCTAACTCTATATAGTAAGTACTTATTAATCCTCAACTAATACTTTATATCATCATTATTTATTAATAGCCGATTAACGCTCAGACATATAATCGACGTCATTACGCATATGCAATACGTGGGTGGTAAAGTATAATAATATATACGTTACTATGATTATTCACTCAGCATACTATTCTATGCGTTCACATGTACTAACATTGGCTACATAACCCAGCCTTGGCAACATCTAATATTTATGTATTCTATTTACCTACTTCATACCACGCCATTGGCATAATTAAATTCATATACTATCATATTATTAATATATATAAGGCCTATACTCCTACCTCTCCTATGACGTTAATTAATAGTAGGATAATTTATCGTAATTTTCATACGAATAAACAAGCGTGAACTGTTATCATTTTAGTGTACCCATCTCAATTTAAACTCTTAGCTCTTTACTATATAGTTTAGTAAGTAATCATGATAACTACCTCTCTCGGTGATCATATATAATTAAGTATAGGGATAATTCATTTGATATGTAATGCAAAAGTGATATATTTTTATCATTGCATCCTAAATAGGAACCAACTATATCTCGATCGATGTATTGTGAGTTCCCTTTTCATCTGATGAGAAACAGAAAAAAATAATGCAATACTACCTCAGTTTCCCATCGTTCTATTCTATCATAATCAGCATCACTATATTTGAATTGGCTGAATCAGATCAAACTGCATTCGTTACAAGAAATAAAAGAGTATCGTCTGCCACATCACCTGAGCGTACACATCTATATGGGATCTTCAATCTGGTTGGCTTAACTGAAAGGTCGCTACAAATTATGATATCACCTAGACAATCTAATACCACTTCAAATAGTTTAGCAGCGAAAAAGTAAATCATTACCTCAGCCCAATCTAATGGGCAAGCATTTCGTATACCCATTCTCGCCCGTTGTACGTGATCAGAGAAGCTCATGAAGTAAAGAAACACCCAATGCCTTTAAGAATGGAAGTCTACCGATCCTAGATGTACGAAAGCAAAGATAACAAATCGATCTAGCACCCACACAAAAACGACTGAGATGTTAATTATCTTTAAAACTTTGCATACGAATATTATTTTCTACTTTACTCAAAAACGAATTAATACTGTCTGTAAAAGTCTTTCTCTAGTGTAGTTAATTCTCTCTATATTGGTATAACTCGCCTGCCAACTTGTAGTACTATATTAATGCTGAATCACTTGAGTTCATGTAAGATAGCGATACATCTTATGCTGATGCACACTGAGATAATATGTCGACAGTAGACAATACTCGGATTCATCAGTTATTATCATATTCTTCATAGCCCCACTTGGAATGTATGTGTTTAATAATAAGGAAAATGACTAGTAGGAAGAATACTGCTATAACGCATAAGTAAAATGGAAGATATAGTCTAAGTAAGTTCATGTAGTAATAAGTAATATCCCCTATACATAACTCAAGGCCCATATTCCAGCCCCGAATGTGAAAGTTACCTTTATCGATGAAAGTTAAAGACACTCCCCAAAAAACCAAAGTAGTTTCTGAGTATTAAATATTTCTGTATATTAATAGCTATTGAGAGGAAATTGATTAAGGATCGCGTATGAATAGCATGGATGGAGTAGATATGAGTTGTCCTATGGCTAGCGATGGTAGAATTGGAATAGGAATTTCTACGAACTCTTATAAAGATACGAGTTTAAGATCTTATATAGATTGTTGAGCTGAGGTCATTTAAGCATACAGGGTTATGTTTAGTGTTGAACGACTTTTATTAGTAATTATATAGTGAGTTGTGGACCATTATGTTTCTGGGAAAATAAGAGTAGTTAATTATTAGACTAAAGTTTCAAAATGTTCATAATGGTTATCAAGCTATAAGTGGCGTGACTATGGAAGTAATAGAAGAATATAAATTATAAGAATGAACGTAATAGTTTAATATATTATTTGAATGATGATGATATGCATGTATTTATAGGATAAACGATAATGAAATAATAATGATATGGTAACTAAGTTAATGTTGAGACCACTGGTTTGGGTTCATACCTGTGAAATATAATCTGAATAGAGAAGTCGAGGTAGGCCAAGCGATGTATAGGGGACGATAGCTCCGGCAAAGTACTTCGTATACCCTCCTTTATCTGAATAAAATATACCGAGACTTGACTAGATGATCCCTTATAACTCACCAGAAACCCAGCAAGGTTTTTTCTCTCAAGAAAAAGGGAATCGAGAAGAGATTAAATAACCATTGAGTATACCTATACCCTCTTCATCCCAGGCCAGAATCCCCCGGCAACCTGTAGTAATAGGAGAGTGTCGCGTGATCGCATTATAGAGATCCACTAGCAGGCATTTCTACAAGTATCAAAAATATTACGTCCGAAGCACCAAAGAAACTAACAGATAGCCTAAGATAGGAACATCCGTTAAACCAAACCAGAAGAGCGAAACAAAACAATATATCAAAAGAGCACCCCAACATACTAAAACCCCAATACTGTCAATTTCTGACGCGCTTAGCGAATCCAGCACTACACTCCTACACCCAGTAAAATCATTTATCGCACCCTGAGTCCGCACGATCAGATCCCATTAAACGCTCCTACATGATAATTCGCCCCGCTTACCTATCCCCTCCGATTCGAAGACGTGACTATGACGTCTGTTCAAGTATTTATTAGTCAGGTCCATCCCCTACTGCGTTCATCACTCATTGCATCCCTGTGCGAGGCTCCAACACTACTACCAAACGACGGCGATCCATTACGTCCACTGAGCCTCATCGAGATGCTCTTATAATCCGGGCATAGCAGCCCGCCAGATCGTTGCTAATAACATTCTCTATGGTTATAAATATATGATATCATCCATTTTAGACCTTTTCAAAGTGCGAGGCCGAGTCCAATCTCTGATACTTCGGATGAGTAAGGACCTACAAGCAATCTCTTACCATGATATTGATCGTTTTCCGAAATTACGTCAAATATAATTCCTCTCTCCCCATACACGTTTACTCTCCAGCCCAAAAAACAAATTACCGCTCGGGCCCTAAGTCGTGATACCGCTATGATCTTTAACATTGCATGATTGATTTCCCACTGTCTTACGTTCAATAAGTTACCCTAAAAATCCTAATAAGATCTTCGTGTCTAACTCAGTCCTAACTACTATACAAGAATAACCCTGAGATGATGCTACCGAAATTAGACCTCAAGAACGAAAGCACCGAAAAAGGAAGTATAATACAATCAATCAAAAACAAAAACCCGCCACTTACTACATAAATTCCACTCACCCACATCATGTTGTTTTAAAATATGACAGAACAGGTGCTTAAATGTTTAGCTTACTAAATCCATCATCTAGAAATGATAACAGCAGTAATTCGATGCAACAGCATTGCTCCCCAGCAATTGATTCCCAGCGCGTCACTTAACTCATTAACCTATGATTGGCTCTTTTCCGTAACCCTACCATCGCCAAATGAAGCTCCAAGCCTCAGGCTTCACTGGATGTAAAATTTCTCTCGTATCAGCTATAAAGAGCATACCACGTCCCCACACATCCCTTCTTCAGTTCCATCAGCAAATATGGAATATAAGTATACTCCAAGGAGGGTTACTGAGCCGACTCGAATCACACATGCAATCACTAGGATCTGCAAGTGCAGTTTAGCGCAGTCTAGAAGGTTCTACTTCTTCGGTCACTTGTATCGCAACCTTGCCAAACCCACTCCCCTCAACCCCTTCTATGACTTTCTAACACACGATAAAGTTGAAAATAAACACGATTATTCAGATTCCAGAACTCTACTATCGCAAAATATTACATGAATTGGGCAGCATATTTCTTTGTCAAATTTAGTAGATAGTATCCTAGTAAAACACATCAGATCAATATGATCTATTATTATCAGTGTCCATAATTTCTTCTCACGAGATATTCGACTACAGCGCGCTACAAAAGCGCATACAAGAAAAGCCCGTATGCTAAATAAATCCAATTCCACCTCTCACATTGGCGAACTTTATAAGCTGCCCTTAGCATGACCAAATTACCTTACGATCAGCAACATATATGATTGCAGAAACATGCATTCACATTTCTCGTTTTGAGATTATGATAAAGTACCATGTATCCTTACTCATTCCAGGGGTTACCCGGATATAAAATCTGGATAATGAACTCCTTGGATAATCCTGTTGAATGGTGGTTGCTATTGGAACGGAGTCGTTTGCCCAGCCGATAAAAAGCGAAATAGTAATGGGATATATGGTAGGACGCCGTCCAAATAAGAAGGGCATCCCAGCACCCCTATGCAAATAGAAACGACTAGAGCAAGTAGAAGTGCCAAAAATACACCACCTGCGCAAAAAATATATAGCGGACGGTTGCTCAATGCACTGACCTGCGCTCGCAGTCATAACTTACAAACCAGACATAATAGCCTCCACAAGCCTTGATGAACATAGCGGCAACGCCGACAAGGGTTGCGATCTTTAGGGCAAGAGCGACGTCGGGGGGGTTTCCGGACAACGAGAGTAACTAATGAGTTTACAGTTAGAAGGAGCCCCAAAAGCAGCTATAAGAAGTAAGCATAGAATTAAGTCACCCGCCGCGTAACATCGGGGAGCGTTTCCTCCCACCGACCTGCAGAAACGCTTTTTATCGAGCGGAGATGTAGGATACTTGCACGCGCTCCGCAATTGGCCAGCGACAGAGCCACTACCCGCTGAATACACTTAAATTTCGAATCTGTCGATAATTTCTAAACACGTTATTACCTTTCCACGGAACATCCCCTCCCGATCCATCCCATTGTGGAAACTTCTCTGTCGAAGAGTCATACTCCCGTCATAATCTATTTCCCAATCTTATTTGACTTGCAAAATTTATTCGCCGCCTCATTTTCCTACCTACGATCCATAACACCTTCCCAAAATTATCCAGAGCTTTACCCGAATCTGCCCACTTAGGATACTATTTCGATTATTTCTACAGAAGTGAATTCTTCAATAATATCTGGATTTGTACGTAAATCTAGGACTTTATTAATGCAAGGATTATACTTTTGTTTAGTTTTAAATTGAACTAATATCATTCTCTATTCAGAAATCTTCTTTTGACCGGTTGAAAATGTAATGTTCCAGGACCCGCCCCATGTGTTGATTTTCAACCCATGTCCGCTTTGGAGCGTAGTGTCCTCGATACATGACTCAAAAAAAATAGTGCGATGGAGTGTTGGAACCGACCGCGGTAGACCGAGTAAATAAGATTAGGTCAATAAACGAATGTTTAAGGAGAAAATGTGAGGTATGGCAGAGGCTGAGAATAAACGTGCTAATAGGAGTGAATGGCGGGTTGTGTGAGGGGGTATGGTTGTGCACCGGTCAAAGGAGAACCCTTACAATTGACGATTTACCATAGTGAGGTCCGTCGCTGTCCTGTAAGCTCTAGGGTCGATTTCTGTCTGTGACAGTCTCACTATAAATGCTTAAGCTGGGACCTTTCTGTTTCACTTGTCATATTCTTCTACTGCTTTCTTTTCGATGCATACACGCATCCTTACCCAGTCTGGAAAAAGAGGAAATGAAAGAATAATATATTATATAATAGATATAATAATATAGTAAGATATATAGATATATATATATATATATAGAGATATATATAATATAGAATAATATTAATAATATATAATATATATATATAAATATATAATAATTACAAAATATGATATTCTATATGTTTGTTTGTCTAATTCATTTGAGATAGCAATACTAATTTTATTTAAATTAACTTTTTCTCCATCTTCTATAAAAATTGTAGAATATAGTATATCAATATCGATTCATAATACATATTGATCATATCTCCATGAATTAATAAAGGAAAACCTTAAAAGTTCTTTGAGGAACCTTAGTATGTAGTGAACCTTACAATAAAGGTTCGAAATATGTGACCGAAGAACCCTTAAAGGTTCCATACTTGAACCGCCTATATAGTTTTTTAAGCGGAACAGAACAATTGGTTTGATGTTGAAATCGCTTAAAAGGTTCCAAAACTAACCGTTGACATCGCTCTTTTGGACCCTTCAAAAAGGGTTCTAAATACGGACAACTGTGGGAACCCGTAATACTATGCTCAACCTTTGTTCCAGAGTGTATCAAACCAAGCTACAAGACATTACTCCTCCGACCGATGTTGCTTAATGATGTGAATAAATAAACATTTTATTTCGTTTTATTACCATAAAGGACAGAGTCTTGAACTAATCAATTGTTCATCCTTAGTTTTTAGATAGGCAGGATTGCCAAAGTATAAAGTGCGTTTGATCATGGCTGTAAGCTTTATGTAGATGTTAATCATTCCCTTGAGCAGGAAGTATGAAACCCAATCAATTTCAAGAACAGGTATTATGACCATATCAATCAATTAAAAATATTTCATAGTTAAAAAAAATTGCCAGAAAATTGGTTGCTGAAGATTCGCAATGAAAAGTTCTCAAGTGAAATACGCAGTCTGTCGATATTATAATTTTGTAAGAGACTATTATTTCTGTGAGTGTTCTTTTTCAAATAGTTTTACTCATAAACTTATATAAATCGTTTAAATTATAGGATAAGTATTTGTCTCTTTAAAAAATATTTTAAAAGTAACTCTGTAATCAATGTTTAATCTTTAATTCTTTAAAATATTATATAAACAAATTATTATTTGCCTTTTTTGTTAATAATTATAATTAATAATTAAAAAGGCTTCAGAATGGGATCAAAATATTTATGTCTATGAAAGCGTGGGTAAGAATTAGGGATAGCAAATGTTAATGATATAATAGTCCTGAGCGGGGCAGGATGTGAAGTCTTCATGGCTATTTAATCTGATAGGATGGGTTATGAAAGAATTAAAGTAGGGGTGGCAGCGGTTGATGTAAGACTGATGGGGAATGAAGAGAGGGGTGAGGGGTTCTAACATGATTCTTTGTTTTTAAAATTAAAAAGGTAGAGGTTTTGGGCAGGGTGTGTAAAAGAAGGGTTTGAATCTTATGTTGATAGAGTAAGGTGATGGTAGTGAGGAGAGTCATGGTAGATGAAATCATGTGAATATGAGTAACTTGGACAAGTATGCGGGTGAAATATTTATCCTTTGTATTGATGAAAAGGAACTGGATGAGGCAGGATGTTCATAGACAAGTTGTAAACTGTGAAATGTGCTGGCAATTTAAACCTTGGTAAATGATAGATTGATTGTCGGAGTGCGCTGGCTAGTTCTTCAAGTGGCTATGTTTCCCGTGTTTAATGTATGGTATCGAAACTATTTGTGGAATAAGAGGTAGAAATCAAGGGGCAGTCTGTTCAGATGAATAATCTTAATGGCGTGTTAGTATGAGAAATGACAAAATGAATGAGCATGTTAGGAAGCTGTGTCGTATGATAGATTCTGTAAATGAAAATTAAGAAGGTCATTAAACAAAAAAACTTCAAAAAACAGTTAAAGTGGTATGATAGAGGTATTTTAGAATCTACCGCTTTGATATAAGCACTAAGAAAAATGATAGACGGTAAAGGAGTGTTTAAGGAAATGAATTGTAATTGCGTTTAAAGTTGAGAAGAATTGGGTGCGATAGTATGGAAACAGGTGAGGTTCATGAGAGGACATAAGGTGACCTGGCCCATACAGAACTTGCCACCATGAACGAGACACCACTACCTAGGTCTTCGTAGTGTGTGTGAAACCCGAGGTGCATTTTTGTCGGAAGACTACCACTTAAGGTATTATTTCGATAAAATTTCTTCGTTTCGGGTATATTTGCACTCTACAACCCATCTTGGCACAATGGGGAGGATAAGAAAGCAAAATGAAATATAGCTAAATACTATTTCTCTGT
Organism: Trachelipus rathkii; assembly: GCA_015478945.1. Classification (NCBI taxonomy): domain Eukaryota; kingdom Metazoa; phylum Arthropoda; class Malacostraca; order Isopoda; family Trachelipodidae; genus Trachelipus; species Trachelipus rathkii. Next base: position 3,030 of record JABUQX010011983.1, on the reverse strand, counting down.
CATAATTCGATCAATTTCACAATTGAAAAGGGATATTTATTCATAGCCCATTCATTGTAATTATAACATATTATCGAAACACATTTATAGTTGCAGTTTGACATTTTTTCGGTTTAAAATTTCATTTCAAACTTCATACGAAGCTTTTAAAAATCGTCCTGTCGTTTTTTATAACTTCTTCATAGAAAATCTTTATCAATATTAAAATTAAGGCCCGATTTTTAATATTTTCTTTAAAGCAATATGAAAACACTTCAAATAATATATATTAAATATATTATATATATATAATTATATATATATATATATATTATTAATATATATTATATATAGTATATATAAATATAATATATATATATATATATATATATATAATATAATAATTATATATATAATATATATATAGGATATATATATACTATAAATAAAATTTATTTGAATTTAATATATTTAATAATAATATATATATTATATTAATTATAAATAATATATATATATAAATTATATATATATATATTATATATAATAAATTATTATATAATATATTATATATAAATATATTATAATATATATATATATATATATAATATATTATATAATATAAAAATGCGATATAAGATAAAAGCTATGCGAAAAAGGCATCATTTTTCAACCAATTAAAGCATCTGTACATTCGTTGGCGGATGCTTTAGCTACAAACTTTACGTGCTTGTCAATGTGCAATCTTCTCTCTCTACTGGAATAAACCGTCTTTTGGTACCGTATGTGGTTCTCCAATTTTCCTATAATAGAGATACTAGTTGATTTTTTTTAAACTATGCTATTAGAACAGTTATGGAATGGTGTATAGAATATATTGAAAATCGACATAATTAATGATATCAAATAAACCTATACAAATAAAAATTTTTATAAATAGCATTTAAATATTTATGTTGGTGAAGCTCGAAAACTCTTAGGTATCTAATTATTTTGGTTTCAAAAAATATAATAATTATAATAATATTAGTATATATATTTATATATATATATATATAATATATATATAAAAAATATAATATATAGATAAATTATAGATAAATATATATATATATATAAATAATATATAATATATATAGATACTTAATTAGTAGAGAGAAGCAGAGAAGAGACGAAGATGAGAGATGAGAGAGTGATATTAGGTTACTTTTTTTCTTGTTAGCTTTAGTTAATTATTTCTTATTTGGTTAGTTTATAGTAAATTATGAAAGTTCATGATTATTTACACTATTTATTGAATTGTCACGTTTAGATTCTTTGGATATGAAAGATGTAATTCGACCAGCTTTTGAAGAGGAGTAAGTATTATAATTTTTTATGATATATTTATTCAGGGTATGTTCAGTAGAAGGGCATATCTCGATCTCATGGAAAGTATTCTTGCAGTTTATAAGAGATAAAAATTAAACCTGAAAGATTATAAATAGTAAGTGACTGTTGGAGTATCATATAAAAATATTGGAAGTCTTTCAGGGCTTCAATTTTAATCATATACCGTGAATCAATAAAAAAAATCGAACAGTATATATATATAATATAATAATATATAATTATATATATATATATATATTATATATATAAAATATTATATATATATATATATATAATACTATAGGAGAAATATATATATTATATATATAATATAAATATAAAAGATATATTATATATATATTTATGCATATAAAACATACATGGAATAAATATATTATAAATATAGATAATATAATAATATAATAGATATATATAGAATATATATATACTAATATTATATAATATATATATATATATATATATATATATATATATAATATATTATATTTAATATATATATAGGCTCTTGTGTGTTTTGTGGGTATAAAGCTATAAATATTTTCTAAAGGAATCTTCTTTTGGCGCTTCTTTTCATTTTCAGTTAAAAAAAAAAAAGAAATTAAAGATTACTTCTTATTCACTACTGTTATCGAATTTTTTGTCTTCCACATAATTTAAACATTTATGCGAACCACTTCCAAACTCTACCTAACATCCATATATAGTAATATATAGATATATATAGATAATATATATATATATATATATATATATATATATATAATAAATATATATAATATATATAATATATATATTATAATATATATATTATATATAATATAATAATATATATTAAATCTTATACTCATGTAAGAGGATTATATCCTACGGCAGATGCGGAAAACCATACCCCACCCCGACCCCCACCCATCCCCGACCCCCATCCCCCACAAACCACCCCCCCCCCCCCCACCCCCACCCCCACCCCACCTGCAGTCTATCATTATTAAATGATAAATGAAAATTACAAATATATTTATAACCAACTATATCTACCAGGCAGCAGATATGAACACTATTTAACAAGGAATATATCGATATCACGAAGCTATTAGTTACGTTCGGATAATCCCCTGAACGTATGTCAATATTTGAATGCTACCCCACCCCATATCATCTATGATATCTACATATTACATTTGTTCGTCTACTTCACACAATTATCCGCATTAGACTTCACTAAAGCCGGGTCTAATTTCCAATAAACACTTGGAAGAATAATATTATATATATATATATATATTAATAATTATATAATATATAATATAATACACAATATATAAATATACTATAATATATGTATATATTAAATTATAAATATAATTATATATATATATATATATATTATATATATATATATATTAATTAATATATAATATATAAGACCAAACTAAAGAAGTTACCGCATGCATCCTCGCCCAATCTACGCCGCCCCGCCCACCTCGCATTCCCCATCGACTCGCGATCTGCCCTTTCCGGCCCTGCCCAACCCCCTTTTCCTTTTTTTTCCCTATTTTTCTTCCCACTCCCTCCGCTCCGGCGCCGCCCCTCCCCCCCTCTCTGCAAACTCCCGTTGCCCCCTCTTTCGGGCTCGCGCCGACGTGCCCCGCGGAGGGGCCG